>VZRU01020008.1:0-34054 GCA_013398155.1 Pedionomus torquatus | reverse complement strand
AAAAAAAAAAAAAAAAAAAAAAAAAAAAAAAAAAAAAGAGGAGGAGGAAAAATAATGTCTTAAATAGCCTTTACTGGCAATTAAACTTGAGGCGAGCTGTTTAGACACACATATTCTCATGGGTGAGTGATATGCAGCTTCTCTACAGCCTGTGGCTAGACCTGCTAATAGATGCCCAGCACACCTCTAAATCTAAGAGGCTTTGTGATAATCCCGTGAGGATCCCTCACCTCCTGTCTCAGAAATTTTCTCAGTCTCATACTGCATTTTCTTTTGCCATAATGTCTATTTTAAAATCAAGCAACATCACTTGTGTTTAAGTGGATTTATCCTCCGGGTAGCATACATGTAATCAACTACTGAGAACCCATGGGGTTATTTTAGTGACCTTGTTCAAGATAGCTGACCAAAAAATAATCATAATAAACCAATAGATTAAGATGTACAGTAAATATAGCCTTACAGCTTGATAGGGAGAGTGATTCTAGCAAAACTAGTTAAGTGGCTTCTCATGGCAGCTTGTCTTGAAGACTTCAGAGAGGAAGAAAGGAAGTTTAACAAGCAGTGCTTGAAAAATGTGAGTGCTTGCTAAGGCTCGTTCTTTTCTCTTTACACCTTGTTTGCTGGGTACTGTTTTCTTCTGCTGCAATGGAGTCATACAAACCAAATGAAGGCCTTACAGATTAACAGGCCATCCAGATAAAAAGCTGCAGGAGGTGGATTTACACAATCTGCCTCTGGGCTAGGCATTAAAGATTTTCTTACAGACCTACCTGCCTCCTACAAGAATGCTGTGTATGAGTGACTAGAACCATTCTGTGCCTTCCTGACAGCTGTCATTACCATCATTTTAATTCTTCTTCCTGCATGTGGCATAACACTTAAAATACAGAACATGCACTAACTCCTTAGGACACTTTCTTGTCCTTCTTTGGCTGACTTGTTACTCCATCTTTCTAAGCTGTGACCAACTTGATCTAAGTTAACTGAATTTTGATTGAAAGTGGACACTTGGCAATACGTCTTTCTGTTTCATTTTTCTGCTTGATATTGATGTAAATTGCAAAAACAGATAAAATTACTTATTTAGTATTTCAGACTAGACAAGGAGGAGACAAAATCTGTTATTTAAATGTGGATTTACTCACTTGTCTTTGTCCTTGACTACACTTGTTGATTTGCCCATATAAAGAAGTAAGTAAAAAAATATGGGATACCTAATTTTAATGAGCAGCAACTGTATATGTTAAAGCCAAAAAGTCAGCCCTTTATTCTTCGCAGTTGGGTGGAACTTAATAACACCTGCAGTTTCATTTGCATTCTCATATCCATTTCTACATAAAGGGAAGGGAATGAGATTTGCCATCAAGTGTCTCATACTGGGACTGTTATGCATTTAATATTCATGACATTTTTAACTGTATTCTAAAAATAACTGGGGTTTTTTTGTTTTTTTTTTTCAAACAAAACGATACTTTGTATGAAAAAAGAAAAAGGAGTAATGGTAAAAGGTCTGTTTGGAACAGGTAGTGTAAATCAGCAGCTTCACTAACTTCTACATCGTTTTTGAACTAGGAAGTGGTTCTTGACTGGTTTTACTAAAAAAGTTAAGTACTTTTCAAGCAGCTAACATGAGCAGCAGGATAAAAGATTCTAGGTTTAAATGTGTTGGAGTAGTCCTTCTCCACCTACTACATGTGGCCTGAGGGAAGGGGATGAAAAGCCATAAGATAGAGTACGGCAAATAAAACCAATAAAAGAAGCAGTATCTGTAGGATAGTATTACATCCATCTTTGGAGATCTGTAAAGCCCACAGACAACTGCAGCAGCTGAAAAACAACATTAATCTGAGGCAGGCAAAGATGCCTTCTACAAAGGGAAGCAGAATAAGTTTTGATCGACAAGTTTATACGAAAAAAACATTTTATCTTTACTGCCATGGGGTAGTGAAATTGTCCAGCCCTTGTCTTTTTTGGCTTTTATGAGATAGCTGTGCTATAAAATGTGTCATATGAAATCTTCATAAAAACCATCTCGACATTTTATTAAAAGCTCTGGATCTGGCTTCTAAAGGGAATGCAGCTTGTCCATTCACAAAAATTTCTTCCTAACAATAATTATTTTGTTTATATTCTTTGCCCTCTTATGATTTGCTTGCCAGCTCTGGATTTTTCTCCCAGATTAGCACATAGTCAACATTTTATCCACAGACATCTTGAGAAGGAATAGAAATCTATACCAAGGTTTTTTAATCAACACTTAACCACATGTATTCCTGTTTGCTCTCCAGTGGTCATGTTTGAAAATGCCTCACGAGAGGAACACTTGACAGATACAGCAGACTGGGAGGATAACAGGTAAAAGTATATTTTTATCAAAGAATCTCAATGAGAGTTACATTGAGATGTTCAAGTTTCTTTTTCATCCTTCTTGTCTTTCTCTTATCCTTTTCCCCTTTGTGGGCAAAATTATTTCTAAATTCACCACCGCTTTTTGTTCCTCTGTCAGAGCATTGTTCCTGTGGTATTAAGCAAGATTGATGTTAGCCAAAAAAATTCACTCATTAAGAGTTAAATGGAGATCTGCATAGGACCAGTCTGTACTGCATCTGTCTTGCAAAAGGTTGCTGTGCCATGCTCCAAAGCATCTGGCACTGGCCACTCAGAAAAAGGACAGTGGATTAGATAGATCATGGATGTAATCCACTTTGACAAGATCTATGTTTCTGTGACTCAAGGAACATAATCCAATTAATCAAAGAAGCAGGCACACCATATTTAAAAATACAATCTCTCATATTAAGTTTCCACCTGAAGCAAAATAAGTACAGTATGTGTTGTATTTAAAGAATGTGTTAATGAGACATGAAGTTTCAGACCTTATTTAAAAGTTTGTATTAAACATGGTTTTCTATGTTTCTGCTAGGATTTTTGCTAAAAGGGCAGAATGGCTAAAGTATAACCCTTGTCATCCAGACTCATGTATTACAATGTTTGATAGAACACAATTTTAATGACAAGGCTACATTAAAGAGGAAAACATAGATACAAAAAATTGCCCTCTGCAAGGTCCTGATATTGTTTTAAGACACTTAATCCTCTTCACACCTAAGTCTAAAGTGCAGCAGAAAGACTTGATTACTAGGCCAGATGTAGAGAAAACTTTTTGTTTTATGCCCTTACAGCTTTTTTTTTTTTTGGCTTTCACTTTTTTTCCCCCCCCAAAAAAAGTGTGTGTATTTATTAAGGTTGCAGTCTGACCTCACTCCTTAATTAATGGAGAAAGATCTTTGGAACACTGAGTGGATTCTCTCTAACCTGATAAGGCATCCAGCACAATTACAGTTTTTCATGTGGTTCACAAACCAAGAGGAGAGAATGTGGATTCTCTGATGTTTGGTGGTGCAGTGTAAATTGCATGACTGTAGCGCAAACAGCAACCTCAGAGCAAGCACTGAGAATTTCTCTTACTCTCCACACTCATGAAATATCTAAATAAATTATCAAATACAGTTGAGGCTAGCAAACACGTTACTGAGAGAATGGAGGCTGTGGGCAGGAAAAGGAAAAAGATAACAAACCAGGAGTGCATCCAATATTTTCCCTTAGTAAATGAAACTAAATAATCAACCATCACCGCTCATCATATCATCAGCTAGTTTAATCTTTGTTATTTCTTTGAGCATTTTCAATCAGCTGTGAATTGGGCCCTTGGCTTTAGTATCACTGGATCCTCTTTCATTCTGTGTAAATGATTCGTGATTTCAGAGGCATGGAGTGGCAGATATTCATAAGTATGCCTGCATACAGCTCAATTTAAATTATTTCTCTCTATTCCACACCACATATTCAACAGAATAGTGTGTAGAACACTCTCTACACGCCATTTAGCTGTTCTGTGCTTTCCCCTACACTGCCTGCTCTGTTACTGCTTTTTCAGGGTTAGGGACTCTTTGTCAGGAAGTGTAGTGATAGGACAAGGGGTAATGGTTTTAAACTGGAAGAGGGGAGATTTAGATTGGATATTAGGAAAAAATTCTTTCCTGTGAGGGTGGTGAGGCACTTGAACAGGTTGCCCAGAGAAGTTGTGGATGCCCCATCCCTTGAAGTATTTAAGGCCAGGCTTGATGAGGCTTTGAGCAACCTGCTCTAGTGGGAAGTGTCCCTGCCCATGGCAGGGGGGTTGGAACTCAATGGTCTTCAAGGTCCCTTCCAACTCTAACCATTCTATGATTCTATGATTCAGCCAAAAGAACACCTCTTCTACATTCAAATCCCACCTTAAAACACAGCTTTATCAGACAGTTGGTAAACTGGTAATCAACTCATAATGCCCAGGACAAAAGATGTTTTGAGACTTTGTAAACACTTCAGCAGCAAAAATATGCATGATTAAGTACTGTTCTATCAGAACGGATTTGCTGACTTGAAATGATATGTCTTGCTCACCTCTGGGGTACCCGTTTCGTGGTTATCACAAGTAATCACAAGTAGTTATATAACAGCACTGAGAGAAAAAGAACCATTATTAAAAGGATCTATAGTAAATTCCCCTCTGCACGGGGGAAAAATTTAACTGAAACAGCAAATCAGCGACTTGTTTCTGGATATCCCAGATGAGCAATTTAACTTCCTAGATATAAACAGTATATTATTTGCAATCTGTGGGTCACAGCTCTTTTGACTGTGGTCCCAGCTGTAATATCTTGCAATAAGTGTTATACAAATTGATCTAATGAATAACAGAGAAGACATGAACCAAAGCTAAATCTCATGAACCTCATTCTTTTTTGAAGCGTTCTTTTGAATCCACTTTAACACACTCTTACATTGCAAAGCATAATGTAAGCTGTCTACTACCTAGAGGTCAGAAGCATAAGACTATGCCAACATAGTGGGGTATTTTCTTCACATTTTAGATGTGTACTGTTGTTGCTTCCATCAGACACTGATGCAAAACACTCAAAAATATCCATAGCATTAATTGTTCACTACCTCAGTCTTTTGGAATAACTCACAGCTGCTACTGAGACAATGCTGCTAGCAGGAAGATCTGAGCAACTGACTCCACACATCTTTGGAGATCTTTCCTCATCCATAAAGTCACTTAAACAAAATTAGTAATGCTACATACAGTGACACCACTTTGGTTTTTTCCAATAATAGCATGATCATTGTTATAGTTCTTCTTACCCCATCTGCTTGATTTCACTCTTGTGTACAGAACAACAATCTGGGATGTGACCATATGAATCCTCAGTGTCAAGGAAAAAAAAAAAAAAAAATCTCCTGTTTAATGCTTCAGATAAATTCTAACATAATATTCCTCAAAAGACTTCTATTTCATGAATGGAAAATTTTTAAAAATACCATACATTCAGACTTTGCATTGATTTGCATCTGAAGCTGATTTTCATTTGAAGATTGTTGGGCAGAAAAGGATTGTTAGCTTTGCAACACATATGGAAAGGCTTGATTTATGTGAGAGAAATCAAATGTTGAGCAATTAATTAGATCCCACTCTTTTTCCGCAGTCTCCTTTCAGAATTATCGGCTTTACCTGAGCAAGTTGATGTTATACCTTCTGGATGCTCATTTTCTGAGACTTGTCCTGGAAAATGGTAACACTGCTTCATCCTGCATACTTCAGCCCCTATTCCTTTGGTTTTACACCCATGTATCTCACTGGAGAACTTATCTTTTTAGAGCCTTCAGCTTCATGTTATATCCCTTACTACACAAGTCAATTCTTTCTTGGCAGGCATCTTAAATCATTTTGTACTAATAATTCTCTAGATAAAACATACAACATAGGAGATACATGAATAATTGTGAAAACTTTGACCATGGATTATATTTTCTTTAGACTTACCACAATCCATCCACTACTACTGGTATAATTTCTTTTGCACTCCATGATAATATTGATTTAAACTTCATGGCAATCGGTAAGTAATGCAGGTATAACACGAGACTTGTTAGACAAAAATGAAGTCTCCTACGTATTTGGTATGCCCATTTCCCCAGGTTTCCATTAAAAATGTTGCTTGTGGGGTCCCTTCTCATTAAGTTCTTGTAGAAAAGCACGGATAGCAATACAAGTCAGCCAGGTGGCACACAGGCCTAGCCACCAGAGGCAATGGTGCTTGTTTAATATATTGCAACCTTATAGATAGATAGATATAGGGTACTGTAATCTAGAACCTATACACAAGCACAGATTTCCTGCTTTAGCGTGCTGGGAAAATCTCTAAAGGAATTCAGCTAGGAATATCCTTTGTTTTGTTTTTGTTGTGGTTTAAGCCCAGCCAGCAACTAGGACCATGCAGCCACTCCCTCACCCAGCTCCCACCAGTACCCCTGAGAGAGAGAAAAGGAGGTGGAAAAAAACCTCTTAGGTTGAGATAAAGACAGTTTAATAGAACAGTAAAGGAAGATAATAATTATAATAATATTAACAACAATGGTAAAAAAATATACAAAATAAAATGACACAACACAAGTTACTTTTACCACCTATTGATCGATTGCCCAGCCTAATCTAAGCAACAATCATAGATCCAAGTCCCTTGACCAACTCCCATTTATATGCAGAGCATGATGTCTGTGGTATGGGATAATCCTTTGGCCAGCTTGTCCTGTCTATACTCCCTCACAGCTTCCATGGGAAGCTGAAAAAGTACTTGACCGGTGTACACATCACTTAGCAACAACTAAAACAATATGTGCTATCAACATTATTCTCATACAAAATGCAAAACACAGCAGCTACTAGAAAGAAAATTAGCACATATGAAACGAGGACAGTGTTAAAATCATGTTCAGTTTGCAAATCTAACTGCTAGAGGTGATCAAGGAAACCAGTCTATTACAATTCAATATTCTTTTCTTGTCACTAACCAAGATTGCTGGTTTTTTATTCAGCCAATATATCTTATTCCTATTGCCAGGAACTAAATCTTCAATCCAAAGCTAACCTTGTCTCTATAGTCCAAGTCTAGAAACTTAAGGCTGCTGCAGAAAACAATGAAACAGTTCCTAATGTAGTTTCCCCTTCTCTTTGGCCGTGATGAATTACATTCTGAATTACACCATGATAAAATGGCTCTTCAGCCAATGGAAGTTTAACCATTCTTTGGAGAAGTTGTTTTCGATACAATACAGTTACACAAACATAAGAGTTCAAAGCCAGAGTTTGATTCTTCACCTAGATTTCTCAGAGCTCTGCATGCAATAATTTTTGCAAGAGGCAACCATTACTACTCAGGCAAATCACTGTTGTTATCTCAAGTGTGTAAAAAAGCGGGCTGGTAAAAAATTCATTTAACAGGGAATTCATCATTATTGGGGCAAAGGAAGTAAATACACATGCATGTTGGCCTTCTGAATGAGGTGTCCCCTTTCTTGTACAATGTTTGTGCCTCGCAACAAATCCTCCTGTTCAGAGTTATTAGTCAATAACAATTCTCTCTTAGAGAGCTTTAAGAAATACACCCATAGAGGAAGAAAGTAAAAAGGCTGAGAATTAAAACAGTCATTGTTATGGATGTGTACAACCTAGAACTAACCATAGAGGATGTCACTTTGATAAGGCAGCAAATTGCAAAGCCATTTTCCTGGGTATAATTGTAAGAGTGAAAATTCAAACCAGTGAGACAGTTTCCAATAAGTGGAGGGTGGATCACTATGTCTTATGGGTTACACTTTTGCTTAGCTGTGTCTTTTCCCCTCATTCTTTCATTTCCCTTTCTAAAGAGCTGAGATAAAAAGGTTGTAAGAGCAAAAGAAATAAATAGAGTAAGTTAAAGCAGTGTGACTAAATTAACTTGGCAGCAGTCCAGAGGAGCTGATATCAGAGTGGGGAGACCTGAGACTTTGATGGCTGCAAGCCCTGGTGGGTCATCTATCAGCCGAACAAGACAGTTTTAATGGATGGCTTATAATGAGTTCACTGCCAAAATTTTGTGGGTGGGACGAGGAAGTGCTTGCGGCGCTAATGCTCTGTTTTGTCTTCTGTTGGATTCAGAATGAGCAGCAGTGGAACTGGGGACAGTTGCCAGCCAGGCGTGCCTTTCCCTGAGGCTGGGGTCAGACACGCTCACTTAATTGTCAGTAGATGAACATGGCAAGCAGGGGTCTCATAAATTCTTGTCTTTGGTGCAGTTCCATTATTAATGTCAGCTGTAAACATCCATTCAGAGAAAAGATTAGTCCACCATAAAGCTCTTCAGAAACCTGCTCCTATGTGCATGGCTGTCGTCTGACAAGCAAGCCCTGGCTGGGCTTTCTAAAAACAGCAAAGAAGCACCCATAATAAGCACTACAAACACAAGGCATTTCTGTTAGAAATTCTTCATTTCTTACAAGCACAGACTTACTGAAGAAAATATACATTGTAATATGACATCCATATAAAGGCTTCTTGTACTTAATATATCTTTATGTAGTACTTTATCAAATATAGCAGCTGAATACATTCATATTGTAGTCACGATACAACTTACACTATATTAACCCTTTTGTCCTCTTTGAAATATAAATATTGTTGCAGCAATGGCATTTTGTTAATACTTTCATAGTAATATCTACAAAAAAAATGTATGTTGGGCAACTATCGTCCTATGGTGGTCTATCTTCTGAGTCAATAACAATTTTTATTGATATCAAGCACAAAAAGCTGCCTAAAAATGCAACATATTTTCCCCTAGTTTATAATATTTGTGAACCTATTTGGTCTTTTTTTAGTTCGTGAAGGGAGTTTATTTCACACCAAGTGTTAGTCAATAATTATCTTTGTAGTTTACTTGCAGCCTCTGAAGAGAGGGAGCTACCCTATTATCTTTTTCTCCCCACTGCAAAAGAAGGCCTATTTCACTCCTTAAACTGCTTTCCAAAAACCTTACTTGCAGCAGCAACCAGTTATTCCTATGCTATATAATTTCCATAGCAACAGTGCTTACCATGAGAAAAAAAAAAGCCCTAATTGACTCAACTATGTACAGTAGCCTACAGATGTGAAAAGAAAAGAAGTAACCTGTTGCAAGTAATTTTCTGAACCTATAAATCATCCCTTCAACTTCTTTTAATCTTTTTCAGTAAGTGCTTAGTACATTTAAAGTTCCCCTGTTTTTAGCAGAAAACAGGCAATGAGACTGTATGGCTTTCCACCTACTTTCATTTACAATATATTTCATTTTCAAAATGGCTTGTACAAAAAGTTATCTACTTATATATTTACTTTTTTTAAAACTTCTGGTTTTCAGAAAACAAGATTATTACTTGCTAATTACTAACTTTTAAAGTGGTATTAATTCCTCAGAGCAAAACTTCAGTCAATCTTTGAAGGCACTTGTGTAATTCCTATTATGTCTATATCGATTTAAGCATAAAAAAAAGGACTTCTTATATCCCCAGGCCTTCCTCTAGCTTTCTGATTGGGGCCCCAACTTTAGACTCCCTAAGTATAGAGTAAAGTTAATATGTGAGCAGTACCACCACAGTGCATGCTTTGTCTAGCCAGAAAATTAGTTAACTAATTACACAGAAACATTTTTCATTTCTGGGAGTATCAGCAGTAAATCATTCATTTCCATTTTCTCAGTAACTTCCATGGCAATTTTTTCTTGCCTTGAGGTTCAGAGAGTGTTTTTGCTCTCTATAGGCAAGCAGGCTGTGCATTAGGGTCTAAGGATTTAGTTGTTAGTGTGGCCAGCTCAAAGTACAGCACAACTGAAAATGCAATGCTGTAATATATTTTGAGTATTAAGTTGTCATTGTTTCCACTATTGAAGTCTACAAATTGATTCATTTTTTCCACAACAGCTATCCAACTTGATGTCTTTGTGCCTTGCTTTGGTTTCCCAATGCATGATCACCACCAATCCATGCTGAGTTTTTTTTGCTTCACAGCAGTCTCATTTCCTTTTGGTTTTTTGTTTGTTTTTTTTTTTCCCCTATCCCAGATATCAAACACTAACTTGCTTCCAGCTGCAATCTCAGAGGGAACAGACCAGTTGCTCCCTTCCCCATCAATCCTCTGAGCTCCTTGATCCAGTGCCAGCTGATACAGTATAGGAAGAGTCATGACGACCTCCTTCAGATGTCCTGAGTTGCTCCTCTGGCCTGTTGGTTGTAGGAACAGACTGTTCTGAAGCCTTTTACAGAATTACACGAGATGTGAATAAGGAACTTCTCATTACATAACCACTAAAGGTTAGGGACATATCCCCTGAGCAAACATGACCCAAAGGGCAGAATGCATAGTAAATAGAACATACTATATCAGAGTTCTAGCAGTACTAAAGGGGCAATACTCATTTACTCTTCATACTAGATTCACATTCAGATTCATGGTGAAATTACAAACAAAACAACTTTTTCTTCTTAATGATCTCCAGTAGAATCGAGCACTTGAAAATAACTTGGTAGAGAAGGGATAGAAGTGACCCTTATACAAGCAGTCCAAAAGACTGTAATAAGATTTGTGCAATGTACTTCCCACACACTGAGGCTGGAATAGAGAGACCTGAGGTTTAGCACCCAAGAACATTTTAGACAGCCTCTCGCGGTAATCAGTACAAGAAACTAAAACTGCTTAAGTGAAAAACAAACAGAACAAAATTAAAAGAAGTTTATGCTGATGGGTTTTAAGTATGAATACAAGCCTTGGCTGTGACAGTTCAGATTTCAAAACTAGTTTAAGGGTTTTTTTATATTGTACCTCACAGGCTCCTTTCCCTTATTCACATTGAAGGAGTTAGATTAACTTTATTAATTTGCCTCCTATTACCATCTAGGGTAGGTTTTGTTCCTTAAACCATCTTTTCTGTTAAAAAGTCAACCAAATACCCACATGAAAACCATATCTTAAAATACACAGAGACCCTCAATAACAGCCATTCACATCAACACCATTTTATTTGCTTTTGTCGAAACTGACTGCCACAAGATGTTTATTTTATGAAGGGGGACATTTGGCTTACAGACGTCCAGTCAATGTCTACGTCAATAGTGAAATGTTTTCTCCAAACTCTGACATTTGGATTTCAAATACCAAGACATTCAAAATTCGGTATTAATGTTGATGCATTTCTGTTGGGTAACCCTTTGCCTGCTGACATATCTACCGACCTTGTGGTAGGACTTCTAGAAGTAATCTGTTCTTTTACTTTTAGAAATTACTTTGGTGTTCCAATGCATCTGGGAAAGGCAGCCTGGCTTCACCAGAGCTATCTCATCCCCTTTCTCTATGTGCTGTTCTATGTCCTGCAGGGCCTCAGATAACTCTTTTTTCATGGTTGTATACCTGGCTGTGGTTGGGTGGGGTTCTTGACCATGAGGGTGTGATAAAGAGTACAGAGACTGCCATCTTAGAGTGACATTCTTGACGTCTGACAAGCATATGGAGGGACAAGGTGCTGTTAGGTTTAGGCGTAGAGCAAAGAGTGTGAAGGTTGGCAGGGAAGAGGAGAACAAGGCGTGCAATACACAGAGGCAGCGCACAGCTTCTGTCTGCTTGGCCTCTGCAGCTTATCAGGAAAGCAGCAGGAGAAGCACAATGCCAAGATCCTCCTGAACAGCCCTTCCATGGAGGGCTTCGCTGGAGTGAGCTCATGGTTGGGGAGAAGTTTTCAGCATGACTAAAAGCTGAATATTAGAAAGAGATTAGGCAAAGAGAGGAGAAGTATGAAACAACATACAGACAAAGTAGCGAAAGGATTAGTTGATACATAACGTGACAGTTCTCAGATTTTGCTTCCTGTGAAGACCAGCAATATAGTGAAGTCAGGAAGGAGGATTCACATCAAAATACCTCCAACATTGTTTTTTTTACCAAAATTTTCTCTTCCCCTTACATATTGCACATTAAATGAGTTCCCTAAAGACCTAAGAGAAAAAGAACAGAGAGATAACTGTGGACAAGCAGGTGGGCAGAACTATTATTGATATTTCATAAGGACAAATGGAGACTCAGGGGTAAAGATCCTTTGTTTAGTGGTTTTCAGACAAAAAAAAAAAAAAGAAGAAAAACCAACAGGCTGAGCCAGAACAAGGTTTCTATCATTTTGTTCTCCTTTGAGCAACGCCACCTCACTGTCTCTGTGAAGTTCTACAGGTTTCATCTTGGGAAAAGCGAAACCAGTAATTCTTCCAATGCATGTGTGTACACACACACATATTCTACACCTATGTCTATTGTATTCACATATGACACCACAGTGTTGGTAACTGAGCAGTTATGAAACCCAACCTAAGGGCTTGCAACCTAAGTATATAAGACAAAGGATGATCAGGATGTGATTTCCCTTGGAAAATTCCCAGAATGAAAAGTAGATGGAGGCTAGGATTCTCTTCCTAAAGAGGGTTGTATCTTACATTTTTGACCTCTTCTTACTCTTCTGTAGGCATTCATTGAACATCAGAGACAGGATGAGGACTAGGTAGGCCTTAGGTTTGATCTAGTGCAGCTTTTCTCTTCTACTGACAATTCCACTTTCCATTTCTGTTTCTGAGACTGTTTCTAGCTCTTTACTGCTAAGCTGTAAAAACTAACAAATTGGAAAATGCTGAAGCAGTCTGCCTTCTCTTAATGCTTTAGTTCAGGCAACTACATTTGGAAATTTTGGGCTTAGCTGTTCATCTTGGTAGACTGTTGATAAGGACTCAGGTTGCCAGAGTATAAAAGGCAAGATCTAGCAGTATGGTTTAGTAACCTGATGACTCATCAGAAGCAGCATGCAGTATGTACCTTAACATGTGCTTCTTGCTGCTTTCCAAAGTTGAGCAGACCCTTCAGCTGAATACCAAAAGTCCGATTTAATAAATGACCTGAGGGTCAGTAGTAGCTGAGTTCTCAGCAGTAGCCAGAGAGCCAGGTTCACCAGCAGGCTTGCCGAAACGTGGGTCCACTACTTCTAAGACTCACTGTTTTCTTGCTTTGTAATTCAACTTTTTTATATGTTGCTATGTGATTTAGTTGTTGGTCTCTCTTGTTACTTTCTGCTGGAATTCCTTATCACAAGCTACAAAATTCAAACAAGTGACCTAAGAAGTGACAGCAAGATAGCAGTGTTCATTGTCCTCCTTCATCTCTGCTCCCTTTGATATCAAAGAACGTTTTGTCACAGATAAGAGTGGAACAAGTTGGTTCACTGCAAATGCCACTTCTGCTCTGAACAGGACCCTCCTTTTCTTCCTCACCCCAACCTACAACCCTCCCAGGCTGGACCAACATAAAATGCTTTTCATAATCCCTGTTGCTAGCAGTAGCACCCTTATAGCTGCCCTGTCTCCAAGAGACTGGCAACTTCTGCTTCATATTACTGTTTCTCTCACTGCTGTTTCTCTCTGTGCTCTCAGGGAAGTGGGAGTCAATTCTGCACAGCAAGGGCAGCTTAGATCAGAGAAGAAGCCCTTCACTAAGAAAGTCAATAAACTCCCCAGATTTTCTTTCCAGCCAAATACTTCAACTCTCCAAGTGCGTAGTCAGCTCCTTGATGGTGCTCCACTCAAGAATGCATAACATTTATACCACATATGAAATTTCCAATATGATGAGGTCTACAATTATTTTGCCATTTAACAGCTGGCTTTCTTTACCTAGGTTTTCTGTACTTTTCTGGTTTTTGATGCTTCCAACTACACTTTTCTAACTTGACGTCTTAAAAAACAACACTGTTTCAGAACAGTAATAAATAGCTTCAGGCTACCACTTTCACCCTAACAGAAACAACTGTTCAAACGTGAAGAGAACATAAGTAACTGAGATTTTTTTTTTTTTTTGAGAAAGCTCTCTCATTGCTTTTTTTTTTGTTTGTTTTCCAGAGGAACTTCCTGAGGATAAACTGAGTAGTAAGGCATGGTCTGGGGGATAAAGTACTAGAGGCAAGGCTGTGCAGCTATCTGCTCAGTGCTGGATAAGGGCAATATTAAATAGAACTAATGAGCTTGAGTGAGTCAAATGACCTTTCCTCATTTGCTACAAACAGCTTTGTTCCTATGATTCAGTTGGTTGCTCAGTAAAGGTTGTGCAGCTCATTTGCTGTATTTTTTACACCAGAAATTAATAAATGAGGCCACAGTGTTCTGCATCTGTTCGGTGACCCCCTGGTAAGCAATTTTACCTACCTGCCTACTATTTGAATGAGGGTTTGCGCTGATGAAGCCTTTCAATAACATCATAAGGAACGATACATAAAGCCACTCAAGAGTGTCAATCACGCCTTCAAACAGCTTGTTCCACAGATAGTTGTGTCCCCTCCAGCACCTTCATCTTCTCAAAAAAATGCCATATAACAACATGCTGGTAAAGTACACAGGAACTGGCTTTTTGCAGATTTTTTTTTTTTTTTTTTTTTTGTACAAAACATGTCTGCAGACAGGGTGAAAAGGAACATATTAAACTCTGAGTCTATGAATTCAATATGACTGATCTAAGGAATCTCAAAAAAAAATAGGAAGAATTAGGGATTTCAAACAAGTTACTGTCCTGTCTTCATTGTTCTTCTCAGGACATAGAAAATGTCAAAATAGTCGTCTAATACTGTTATTCAAAATAGACAGTTCAGTATTCTCCATCATATGTAAATGTCACTTTTCTCTCTCTTGAAGCAAGACAAAAGAAGATTCAGGTAATAGTGTTTTGGAAGCAAAAAGCTTAGCCATTTTTGACCAGAGACCTAACCAACCTCCAGGTACACTTCTTAAGACATCTTGATTGTTCAATGTATACTACAACTGCCACCTGGCCTGTACATACTGGTGTCCTTTTCCCAAGGAAATAAATGAATATGGGGGTCAGGGATGAGTGCTCACACAGGTCTGAGCCCTGGACAAAACAGGGGTCCAGTGGTTCTGAAACTCTGGTTAGATGCAGCTATTTTTAGAGGACTCTGATGAAGAGAAGTGATTTGACCATGTCTGAGGAGGTTTGACAAGCTATAATTGCTCTCTAATCTCTTAACAATACATGTTTGAGATTATGCATATGTTTAAGTGATTCACTGGATTGGGGCTACAATTGAAAATCAAGCAAATGGCTACAATAGTCAGAGAGTGATGCCTGAAATTCTAGTGCACGTCTGTCTCTTCTGTTTCTCACTGTTTCCCATCTAAATTTTAGAACACTTTTTTCAGGGTTTTTTCCCCTAAATAGCTTCTCCTTTAAGTGATACCAGAAATCCAAATCATGACATGCCTATGCTACAGTGATACATATCTTTTGTTTCTCTTTCCCTTGGTTACCAGCATGGGCTTTTATTTTCAGTAATGCTGTTCTCTCTTTCAGATGATGATAATGTAAATGGATATATGCCCTGAAAGGATAAATAAGGGTACTGACACATAGCAGGTGATTGACAGGAACTGTTTAAGTGCTGTCATATGGCTGGCATGTCACTTAGTGATCAAATTCTTCTCCTGACAGTAAAAATTACATTGATGCCTCATGCGGATTTTAGCCTCTCCATAGCGCCATAGCTCCATTCACAGGATTTACTATGGATCTCATATGTTTAAAAAGATTGAATGAGGAAATCTCCTGTCTGTGCTCAATTTCTGCTTCACATTTGCCTCAGCTCTGCCTGCAGAATAATACACACCTTTATTGGTCCACAGGCATATTCAGCAATTTCTATGGAAACATGCAGAGAGTATGGTCAGCTGGACACATCATAGCAACATGTGGACCCTTCTGAGTTTTTTATTGGTACAGGATACCCAGCAGATACACTTTTTGTCACTTAAGAACATGACTAAATATAGACTCCTGACATTAGTCTACTCAAGGTAGTTAGAGAAACTTGTTTATGATACCATCATAGCTCAATCTGGTCAAGGAGGGAGCAACTGACATTTCACCTCTCTGTTAAGCTCTGCTGAGGTTTCAAGAGCTCAGTTTAATTCAAACTGCAGTTATGTTTATTTCTAATTGAAGGCTTCTTTCTTGGACCAAAACGCGGCATACTTTGAGGGTGACAGAGCACTGGAAAAGGCTGCTCAAAGATGTTGTGGAGTCTCCGTCTCTAGAGATATTCAAGACCCGCCTGGATGTGTTCTGGTCCAGCCTGCTCTAGGTGAACCTGCCTTGGCAGGGCAGTTGTTACTAAATGGTCTCCAGACCTCCCTTCCAACCCCTACCATTGTGTGATTCTTTTAAAGGATACTAAGTAGCCTGAGATATTTTGCCTAAAATACTGCACACTCCAATCACTACTATAAATGTTGACTGTAAACTGGCTTCCTGATCATGACAAGTATTTAAATACCAAGTACATATGCCATTGGTCCAGGTCATCCTGACGTCATAACTTCAGTTAATATTGCCACATTCTGTACAACAGGTTGCTTTGTGCGTTGAAGTTGGGGCCACCCAGGCAAGCTGTACAAAGCTGCAGGTCAGTGCAGCAGAAAGGTGCCACCAACAAACAGTAGGGAGCATTCCTACCCCAAGGAGAGCATACACAGCAGCATGGACTTGGTGTGCCAGAACTGGGGAGTTGTACACTCCTTTGCTCTCTGAACTCACATTATTTGTAACAGGCGTATCACAGTTTAACAGCCACCATGGAAGGGAGGGAAATAAAACAACTAGACAAGAGATGGAGCATTTGCAGATGGCATGGCAGTGGAGGCTTGGTAGAGTTTGAAGACAGACAGACAGACTGTTTCAGAGGCAGTCAGTTCCCATTGGCACTGAGGCTGCAAGAGAGGTGGAAAGCCAGTGTCACACCAGGCAAAAAGGCAGTGCTGTGGAAGGCAGCATCTGAGGACGCTGGGGGAAGGAGAGGAGGGCAGTTGTGTGGTGGCTCTACTTTGCGTATTGAAAAAAAGAAGACAGCATTGATCAGCACACACAGTATTTGAAGAGCTAGAAATCGATGACACCAAGGGAGAAAAACAGTGGAAGTAAAAGGAGAGAAAGGCATAAAGAATTTTTGCGTTGGGCAAAGCAAGGCATCAGCATAGAACAGAGAGAGATCAGACAGAGGGGAGACTGCAGAACTGGCATGTTATTCCTATATATTTCTCCTGACTGTGGAACTACAATATAGTCATCAGCTAATTCTCTGTCTTGTCTGCTTATTAATTTTCCATATAATTACATAATACAAAAATTGTAATTAACAGAAAATTTATGCATTACAGATTTGTTTATTCAAAGTTTCCTACAGCAAGCCGCAAAGGCATTATTCAAAAAATTTGAAGTGAAACATTGATTAAGAAATCCTTGGGAAATGAAATCCTGACTTAAGGGAACAAAATCCACTTCAGGGAAACTCTGAAGAGATGGCAGTCATCAGATTTGTTAAAATATGATTCCAATTCAATAAAGCTTTCATTAAATGAACACACCTATTCTGGAGCAGCTGAATTCTCACAGAAAACTTTGAAAAACATTCAGTTTAGAAGGAGTTCTACCAAATGGCCTATATTTTATCTTTCTCCCATTTTGACACATTGATATAAAAAGTAACATCTTTGCTTCTCAGAAACTCATCTGTCTCTTCTGCTGCTGATTACCCAGATGAAGTCACATTTCTCTGTGATGACAGTCATTTTACTAGAACTACATTTGACGCTATAAACAACAGGGAATTAGTCACAGAAACTGATGAACTCTTAAAAGGCAAAGTGTTTTCATTCCGATGGTCCCCTGTGATGAAACCGTGACAGTAAGAGATACAAGATGATAGGCATACAAAACTGTATGAAGAAAAATATTTCACGATGTTTTCCCAGAGGCATCCATTTTCCATCCAGTACATCACAGATGATTCAAAAATGGGGCTGGAATGTTTTGAAAAGAATACATAAGACAATACAAGGAAATATGTTCCCAAGAAAAAATCAGCTTATAATAAAAATCTGCTTTTGATCCAGTGTTTCAACATACAAAATATAGGAGAAATAAATGATAGAAGAAATGGTAAAATATTATTTTCCGCATAAAAACATGCTTCATTTCACTGCCCTGCATGATATCCCAGTCTCCAAATTGGAAAGTCATTGGTTTGATGGAAGGACCACTCAGTGGATAAGGAATTGGCTGGATGGCTGCACTCAAAGGGTTGTGGTCAATGGCTCAATGTCCAAGCTGGGGACAGTGACAAGTGGTGTCCCACAAGGGTTGGTGCTGGTGCCAGTACTACTTAACATCTTTGTCAGAGATACGGACAGTGGGATAGAATGCACCCTCAGCAAGTTTACTGATGACACCAAAATTGGTGGCGCAGTCAACACGCTGGAGGGAAGGGATGCCAGCCAGAGGGACCTGGGCAGGCTTGAGAGGTGGGCTAGTGCAAATGGCATGAAGTTCAAACAAGCCAAGTGCAGGGTCCTACACCTGTGATGTGGCAATCCCAGGCACAAATACAGGTTGGGCAGAGAATGGATGGAAAGCAGCCCTGAGGAGAAGGACTTGGGAGTGCTCATGGATGAGAAGCTCAACATGAGACAACAGTGTGTGCTGGCAGCCCAGAAATCCAACCGTATCCTGGGCTGCATCAAAACAAGTGTGACTCTCCCCCTCTACTCTGCGCTCGTGAGACCCCACCTGGAGTCCTGTGTCCAGCTCTGGAGTCCTCAATGGAGAAAGGACGTAGAAATGTTAGAACGGGTTCGGCGGAAGGCCACAAAGATGATCAGAGGGCTGGAGCACCTCTCCTACGAGGACAGGCTGAGGGAGCTGGGGCTGTTCAGCTTGGAAAAGAGAAGGCTCTGGGGAGACCTTACTGCAGCCTTCCAGTATCTGAAGGGAGCCTACAGGAGAACAGGAGAGGGACTCTTTGTCAGGAACTGTAGTGATAGGACAAGAGTAATGGCTTTAAACTGGAAGAGGGGAGATCTAGATTAGATATTAGGAATAAATTCTTTCCTGTGGGGGTGGTGAGGCACTGGACCAGGTTTCCCAGGGAAGCTGTGGATGCCCCATCCCTGAATGTGTTTAAGGTCAGGTTAGATTGGACTTTGAGACACCTGGTCTAGGGGGAGGTGTCCCTGCCTATGGCAGGGGTAGTTGGAACTCCAGGATCTTCAAGGTCCCTTCCAACTCTAACCATTCTATGATTCTATAATATGCACAAAGAACAGGGAAATCTCAATCTATTTTTTCAAAACATGTATGTTAAAAACATTTGCCCTTACAATATAGAGGATGGGATTAAAAAGCCTGAACATCCCTTTATGAAGGCAACCTTTGGTAGCAATCCAGTATCACCTTGGCACCACTCCCTGTCCCAGCCATTTAAGGATGTTTTCCGTCCTCACTGTGCAGGCCACCAGCCTGCTGTCAGTCTCTTTCCGTATTACCTCAGTCTTCCCCCACTTCAGAAAGTGCAAAGTCTAGCACCTACCAAACCAGCCAGGCTGCAATGTAACCTGCTCCTCCTTACCAGAGATTCACAGGTATCAATCTGTGCCCTGACAAACTATTGGAGCCGCCCTCTAAAGAAGAGATTTCTCCTACTTCAACAATGAGCATAAGGCTTTCCTTGATTTCTCCTCCCCTCCCCAATCTGACTACCACAGCCTTTTGCAGCACAACCATCCAGTCTCTGGCCCTCTCTCTCACTGCTAGGGTACTTTTTAACTCTTTCCCAAAGGGTGGTGTCAGGTAGTCTGCCCCTTCAAAATGTTACTCCTAAGTACCTCTCTTCTCATCTAGGTCAACTTAAAGACAATTTTTCCTCTGAAATTCATTACCCACATGAATAAAGGTTGAATGATCAGGCCAAAGCTTGATACAGCAAAAAGGTAAAAATATTTTCACTGCATCAGGGCTATAGTCCTGAGAAACAACAATAACCACTTTCCAGAGAAATAGATGTTCTCCCTCCCCACTTGGTGCAGTAAATAAGCCGTACTGAAGTCAAAGCAGTAAATATGTTTTGAAATTTTAAGTACTTTCACAGCAAGCTTTACAAATTGATCTCTTTATCTAAAGCACTGCAGACTGTTGAGTTTGTTGCCATTGAGCAAAAAGAGTTAAGTGTGGCAATACAGAGCCCTCGTATACTGACAATGATGTTTTGACTTCAGTGCTCTCTTCATAGTGTGGACAAATACTAAGTTGTTTGCCTGTCTTCTGTGCTGAAAGTGCTTCTGAGGTTTGCAAATACAAAGGATCTAAACCCACCCCAAGTGAAATCTCCATTGACTTCCAGAAGCACAAGAGAAGTTTTATGAAAAGACCTTACAAGAAGATATAAAAAAGACCCTCATTCTGAAATCTCTTCTACATTCTTGACAGCTATCCAGTTATTCCACAATTCCAATCTGTTGAACAACAGGAGCTGATAGCAAGAGTTATCTCATCTCGCAAAACAGATACTCTCTTCAATTTTTAAGTGCAGGCTTAAATACCAAATAATATCTCTGATAATAAATGGCAAACTGAATCTGGATTTTGACCAACAGGATGCACTCATTTTAAAACTACAGGGCTCTTTGAAGACATCTGCTCGTTTGAACAGTCAGAAGTGGTCCATTAGATGCTAAACTTAGACCAGAAAATTAATGTATGACATGAAATACAAAGAGAGATCTTTTCATCACTGTGGATGGGAGGGACCATTAGCACACTGATTGAGTTATCCCATATTTGTGTTCTTTATTAAATAGTTTCTAACTCAGTCTAATGCAGAAGAGAAGTCTCCTCTTAATGAATATTCTGCAAAGCACTGTCCTCCTGCCACGTGCCCTGCTGACCCAAATGAAGTTAGGGATTTCCACACTCCCGATTCAGTGCAGCTACTGGGAAATACATGAGAGCTGGCTTTCTTGGAGAGCAATCGTGTCCGTGATGGGGAGATCCCTGTCCACCCAGGGAGAACTGAGATTCTAGGCTGCTTCATCCCTTTATGTGAGAACCTGAGAAGCTTCAAATTTGCCACTTTATCCAGCATAAATGACTGTGATTATGACACCATTTTAAAGTGCTGTACAGGCAAGAATAATCTCTGTTTCTCTTGTAAATGTGGTAGTAAAGACAATTTGCAAAGTATCTCCAGGAAGACTGGTAAAAGCTAGACATCAGTTTCAATAACCTCTTTGCTCTTTGCTTTTCTTCACTACTGCTTCCCATTCCTTTAGTAGAAAAGTCTCACTCTGAATTTTAGTTATCCCACTATCACCATTAGCAACAAGAACAGATTTGGTCTGGTTATTCATTTCTGAAGTGCTGCTGTGGAGTAGCCATGGGAGGGAATTGTAAGCACACCACTACTGGGTTGCCTGACCGTGTTATAACAGAAATCAATTGTTCCTCTTACAGAGAGGTCTCAGAGGACAAAATAAAATGCAAGATCTGAATGGCATCCTAGTTAGTTTATCTATCTCCAAATATTTGACAGCTGACAAGGAAATTGAAAATCCCCTTTAAAGATGAGACCGACTCAAACCATCCACAGACAGTTATATTTTTTTTCCCCATCCACCTCACAGGAAGGAGGACACCATTGCCAGATTCCTTAACCTTTCCAGACAGTATGGCATGCAACTCAAAAAAATAAAATTGCACACTGCTAATAGACTACAAGCGTCCATTTTTGTTACATCAAAGTCTCCTTCAGTTGCTCGTCTATTTCTGGACAGCTAAGTTTGCAAGTAAGCAAGGGTGATGACAACTTGTGGAAGATGCTTGCAGGGGCCCTGGACTGCAAGGGAGAGAGCAGTGAAGCTTCTTGAGTAGGGAGAGAGGGTGGATCTGAGGATTCTCTCAGCCAAACTAAATCACATCAACAACGTACTGATACTTGCTGCCAGCTCCACTGAGAAGGTACAGACGTAAAAAATAAGCCCAAATTACCTTTTATCAGGTTATGTTGCAAAGTTGAGGGAAGGTATTAGAATGATTGGATGCTTCTGAGAGCACTGTGACCCAGTGCTGAAGTAGAACATTGCAAATGCAGCAAGCAGAATATTTCTCTCATCTGAATCTAATGAATTCACTAATCACATTGCTGTAATTTTCTTTCAAGCTATTGGTAGAATAAGTGGATACCTGGGGAGCCAGCACTGCCCATGAAACCAAGAACTTCTGCTGTTTATTGGTATGCGTGGGAAAGTGATTTTACTAGATGCATCTATTTGCTGGCTTTAAATACTTATATTTACTTGGGGACTGTAAATACTTTTATAAATGGTAAATTGCCATTAGCCCATCATCATGATGCATGCCAGATTAAAGCTAATGCCTTTCAGGTGGGTGCTATTAAATTAGTCTACTGTAACCTGACAGGTATCCTCTAACCAAAAATGTATTGGCTTCTCTGCTTGGAGCAACTTTCACTGCTTCTAGGCAGAAAGATAATCCCATGAGTAGTATAACTGCTTTCAGATGTGTGGATTTGTGTGGACCAGAAACAAGCAGGAAATGGCTTGTCCCCCTCAATTATTGCTACAATTTGTATTTGAGTAGGATTTTTACTAGGCAGTGAAACACAGAGTGCTTGATTAGAAGAGTCTGATATCTCTACAGACAAACAGAAGGGGACACAAATACTATTTTACAGATATGTCTTGCAGGACAAAGACAGACCATTAATACCATGAGAAAAATGTTGCCAAATTAGGACAGAGCCTGGCTCTGGAACTTTCTAATCTTAACTACAAGATAAGATCTTTGTACTTTGCACTTTTTCTTCACTTACATAAAATTTAAATTTCCAGGCACAGATATTACATCTGCATTTTACTACAATAAAAACTGAACTGGCTAGAAAAATATCAGCTGGCCATAGGTTAATATTTTTTTAATGGAGTTGTGATATTTCTTTTTATCAGAAGAGACTGATGTGTCTGAAGGACACTTTATTCACAACACATTATTGACATGATGGGGTCCATGAGTTTGTGCAGAATAAAGGAGTCTCTGTATATCCATTTCTATTTGTGGGTAACAATTTTTTTTATGTATTTTAGACTTATTTACCAAAGAACAACTACATTTTATAATATAGAGTGTTCCTTTTTCTGTAGTAAGCAGACAAGTATTCTGATTTATTGTCACTAACATTGTCTAACCTAGGTAAAGCAGATAGAAGTATTTTAGAATTGCATACTCTTCAGAAAAAAAGAAACGAGCATCTGGAGAACTGGTTAGTTGACAGCTGGGGATCTTAAACAAGATTATCATACTTTTTCTCAAGAGATTGAAATTATTAGACAAATGGTATTCAGAACCCAGATCAGTTTTCTAAAGAAAAAGGAGTAACAAGCTGTTGAAATGGGAATGGAGGATCTATATAGGCAATATAGCTGGTCTTCCATCCTTTGAAACAGACCAGACGTACCACTCCAGAACAACATTAGTAAAACCACCTTCATGCACAAATGAATCTCTGTCCATATTGAAAAAATTATTTATATATATATTCTTATGCACACACATACAACTCTAGACAATCCAAGCATATGTATGTACATGCGTAAAGCAGATTGATCGAAACTTTTCACTTGTCAAGTGTGTGAGGGATATCAACCCATGTTCAATAAGAAGTCCTCATTTGCTTGACAATACTCATATCAATTTATTGTTACTCAAAGTAGTTATTTCTCTGAAAGTGGGATTTTATTTTTTTTTTTGGTTTATTATGATCTATTCCATTATTAAGCTTTGCCTGACCTGGCTCATCAAACTTTGCTGTGTTACATCTTTGGTAACCCATAGCATTAAGCTACTTCTGTTGTAGTTTTGTTAGTGTGATTAATAATAAAGTTTCTTGGAGACTTCTAGGTTAAGGTAATGATAGGTTTTGGCTCTGAATATTTTAACAAACAAATAATGCAACAGCTTTACCTTGCTGATGTGATCTAATGAAAATTAGGAAGCCTTTTGGGAATTACTACATTTTGCAGATTGCTAAGTGAACAAGCAAAAGAAGCCATGCTAATATTACATAAAATCCACCATGTTAATTTATTTTTGATGAATGTACTTTAAATTATGTGTAAACATTTCATAATAAATAAATAGAAACCATAAAAAGCATGAAGGTAATCATGAAGGCAAACTAGGAGTCTTACTGTATGTTCTTGCTGGAATTTCTCACCACGCATATGACACCAAAGGAAAAGAAAAAGGCAATGAAAACACTGTTGCTATCAACATATCAAGTAAGAATTAGCAAAATATTAAGTGGTCATGCGGTACATCAGCCTCCAAGTCACCACAACATGAAGCAAACACAGAACCAGAACCTTCTTGCAGATGCACAGTGAAAGGGCAAGAGAAAACAGTCTCAAGTTCCAGCAAGGAATGTGGACATTAAAACAGGATAATTGTACCATGAGTGATCAAGAAGCAGAACATTTTTCCCAGGAAATACCTAGTATTACAGAAAGACACTGCTGGATTTAACCATTCACCTCTGTAGGCAAGCAAAAGTAGGATTAATCAACTAAAATTCAATGTTTCAGTGAATAAAAGATTTATTCACAGAAATTACCTGCATCTGTGAGATGAGTCTGGTAGAAGGCTGTCTGTCCCCATCTCACTGTTTGTAGTGGGAACAAAAACCCCTAATAAGGCCCAGTTCTCTGTTTTGGACTGGAATGTAAAAGATCTTACACACAGGATGCCATCATAATGTAAATATGAAAGTCTGTGCAAATTCTATCCTTCACTGTTGATGCAAAATATTAAGATGCTCTAAATTGCTTCAGCTACTGGCATCCACCAAGTATGGTGAGTACAATAAGCACATTTCAGCCATGTTTTTCTTTCTGTCATTGAAGTCTAGACAAAAGGGAGGTGGTACCACATGTAATGATCCCCCCTGCACAAAGACCATTCTCATGTAGCCCTGTGAACTGGCAGTGGGTTGGCTACCTCTGCAGTGCAAAAGGTCTAGTCACCAAAGCCTTGCAGTTATTTTTTTCAAAGATGATGTTTAACTGCTTGAATGAAAAATAATTACAACCTTGTTAATAAATATTTCTTAGAGCAGCCTATGGGCAACTGACGGCTTATAAGACACCAGAAAGTGATCTTCAAAAATAAAAAATAAAAACAAAGCAAAATTCTTCTACACCATTCCCAAATGCGTGAGCAGGTAAAGAAAATAATTCATACTGGAAGTAATAAATGAACATTTATAATAGCTCTTTCCAACTCAAATAAGGATGAAACATCTTGCAGTAATGCTGCACGTCATCTCTTTTTTCCTTTCCTTAGACAGCACAGGTAGCCCTGTGATAAAAGCACTGAGCAGCTTAGATTAAGGTATTCCTTCTAAGGCATGCAGTAGGATTTCAAATTGGGATTTCTGAAGTGAGATCAGTGTCTAACAGTTACTCCACAGCAGAGATTTTGCAAACTGATGCAAATGAGCTTCTTCCAGTCCACATCCTAGCACTGTCCAGACTGCTGGCCTTTTCCTCCCTTACATTTTTGGAATCTAGCATAGCAAAAAAAAACAAGCTTCTGATGGTATATTTGGAAATCTCTTTGACTGAAAGCATGGATTTTTCCTCCTTCTTGCTCCCAGTTTAGATGGTTCGTAACAGGGAAATAACTATCTCACTTTTTGAAGGTCCCTCAGAAACCAGTCCAACATGAAACAAAAGTGAATGGCCCCATTGTTCTAAGGGGGCATCATTTTAAAAATACCAGGGATGCTTTTCTTAGCCAGTAATTGCAAATTCAATTTTAGTACTCTGACTGGCAACAGGCTTTGAGGAGCAAGCATATTGCAAGCTGGAGTTTGCCAAGCACAAGACAATCACAAGTGCTCTTTATTTCTCTGGTCACTCAATAATATTAGACTTCATTAAAGAGGAGCGATTGCATTGCTGAAATTGAGCCCTAGAGACAGCACCCACTTACAAATAAACAGAAAAAACTAACACCGCAATGTACTATGTCAGAGTACAGACTGCCACCAAATCCAGAAAAAACAATATTCTCGTTTAATATGGCCTTTCTACTGTGCTGTTTACAGGATATCAAATACACAGACAGAAAGAGTAAAGTCAGTAATCAAAGGAAGGACTGTAAAATTAGATCTTGAAATAATGCCCCTATCTTACTGCTAAAAGAACAGTATATAACTAATTCATTTTTGCACAGCTGAAATTTTCACCTTAGCATCTCAGGGCCCTTTATAAGAAAGTCCACCCTTTAGCAGTTGAAATGCTGCTATGAATCCCTTCTGGTAGCAAGCCTACCAGCACTCTGATAGAACTAAAATAAAAACAATCATGCACAGAAAGCTCATAACCCTGTGCTGCACCTGAGGTATGACACCACCTTCACTGCTTGCTAACAAGCCATGCTTGCTCCACCAGAGACATATAATACATTCACTGACCTCATGTTTCTAAACATGTGTGTTAATTAATATGTAAAGCCTCCAGTTGCTTGAAAGCCCTTTCCCCTTTTTACATTCTTTAAATCAAAACATGTAGCTGTATTTTATGTCTTTTTATTTAAATAACAGACCTGCCATAAATTTATAAAACAATTACAGGTTCACTAATTTTAGTGAAAGCAAAAACATATCATGCAACTGAAATAGAGGAAAAAAATCAAGACTAAAGATGATTAACTATTCCTATTTGTCTCTGCCTTTTTAATAGACATCCTCTCTCCCATGAGATCAGGGATCAACCACTACTTAGATATTTAGTCCTCAGCTTTGACATTAAGACCTTCTACATCAAGCACTGTCTTAGTAATGTTCTTTCTATTCTAAGGAATCAAAGTAACAATTAAATGAATTATTAGATACTTTATATATGGCATTCAGTGAAAGGAAAAATGGCCAAAAAAAAGATGCATTATATTTATACTACTTCCTTTTGCTTATTTCTTTGTTCCAAAAATAAGATGCTTTCTTTTACATTCTGATTGTGTTTTGTGACAATCATTATTCAAGGAATGAAGCATTTTAATGACTTAAAATTAATTTGGTGGTCTCAGCCTAGCTCCCAGTGAACACGTGTCTACATCAAAAAAAAATACAAAAAACCCCAGCACATTAATTGGCAGTCTCATTCACATTCATAACACAGAAGCCAGGAACTCCATAGATTTTAAAGCCAGAAGTGACCATTGTGATCATCTGACAGGTCATGGGACTTCCCTGAATTAATTATTGCTACAAATCTCAATAGCTAGATAGACCTGGTGCATGGTTTTTAGAAAAAAAAATCCAATGTAAATTTTAAAATTTCCAGTAATGGATAAACCACTACAATTCTTATTTAGTTGTTCTAGGGGCTGATTGTGTTCACTGTTTAAAAAAAACAGCAAATCCCATTTTTACTCAGAGTTGTCATACCATAAGCTTTTAACATCTTACACCTTTGTTTGCTAGAGTGAAGTGTTGTCCTAGCAAATTATTAGTGGTAATACGAATGCCAAGACTGGAAGATGCTTTATTTTTAATACTACAGTCTAGTTGTTCAGTCATTTGTCCAGGAAACTGGAAATCTGGATTCAATGCAATCTGAGGAATATGCAACCAGCAGTTCTGATTTCCTACAAAAATATCCCAATTGCTAGACTAACGACTGCTGGAAACTGAGACTAGACTCAGAAATACCACTTACCCTTCTTTTTTGAAGCTGGGTTATTATGTCAACCAAGAACACAGTGTTTCTGAGGACAAAGGGAGAACACCAAGAAGAATTGCACTTAGCCTGACGTGGAAGGCCCTTAGTTCAGAGTATATTACATTAGAATATACACCATATATATTCAATAAAATTAAGCATAATAGTTGGATAATGAAATAACTTATAGAAGAAATAAAAACTCAGGGCACATCTTTCTGCCCTCCTTTCCCTGCAGACTGCCATAGTATTTTTTTTCTTTTATTTTAGTTGTCATCCTGCTTTATCATTTCGCCTCTAGACAGAGATTTGTCGCTGTGAGGGTGAAGCACAGCATGGGAAACACCACATT
Organism: Pedionomus torquatus; assembly: GCA_013398155.1. Taxonomy (NCBI): domain Eukaryota; kingdom Metazoa; phylum Chordata; class Aves; order Charadriiformes; family Pedionomidae; genus Pedionomus; species Pedionomus torquatus. The sequence goes on along the minus strand of VZRU01020008.1, from coordinate 6,147 downwards.
ATACTGCCCGTGCCATAACATATTTTCTCAGTACTACTATCTGCATTTTATCTTACAGATCTGGCAGTCCAATATATTCCATTGACAACTTTTTTTTTGTTAAATTGTTGATATTAGATGCTAGTTGTTCATTGTTAGAATATTACCAGCTGATGACTGGCACTGTAGTGTGGTAAAGCATGTTTTCAGGGTGAATAATTAGAGGTAGCTAGGCATTGCATATGCAACCAACAGATTGAGTTACTAGGGATTCACCCTAATTAAAAGCTTGAAGTTTTAATGAAAATATAAAGCCTTTCTTGGGAAAGATCTTTGCTTTGATTCTACATTCAAGTCACAGTGGCAGCATGGTTCTTAAGAGGCCACCAACAGAAGTGAGGCTGTTGAACGCTCCAGGAGCCCTCAAGAGGACCAAGGTACGAAGCTTATAATAGGAAGTCATAGTAGTGGGTCAAGGTCTCTCAGTGAATAAATGGTGCATTTGTGCTCTAATTAAAGCACTGCCCTTTCTTTCACTCTTTTTTTGTTATTAGAGTTTTATGTGTACCTGCAATATGTTAGGGTAAAAACCCTGACCTCTTTAGCACTGTTTGAGAGACAATTTAATCTAAACAACGGTTTAGTCTACTTGCTCAACTGGAATTTGGGAATTTTATTTATTTTTTTTTGGATGTATATGGCCTGCAAACTCAAAGAGACAGAAAATATTGAATAGACATTGAATAGCTGGTTACAAGCACACACATTTCCTTAGTGTTAAGAGACTTTTTAACAGCTGCTTTAATTACTTAATAGACTAGAATAAAGTTATAACATTTTTGTTGCTGTTATGATTACCAACAACTAAAATCTACAGCTCTGGTAAAGTATCTCAGTCTCCAGAAAAGAAAGCCTCTGCCTCTGATACTACCCAACACTCCACTTAATTATGTTATCCTTCATTTAGATGGTGATTCTATTGCAACATCTAACAAGGAGAAGATATTACACAGTAATAGTGAGTGGCTAGGACAGCTGCTTGATCAAGGCATTATTGAATTACGCATACTGTGGATGCAGCTGAACAGTGAAAACTGATTCCTTCACTAGGTGGTGAAATTTTGCTCTGTACTCTTTTAACACAGAGTGTATCCAAATAAAGATTAAAAGAAGAAATAGGGATCATAACAGATTAAATGCAAGGAGGCATTTCTACCCGGATATTTTTATTCAGAACAATATTATCTCTCATTATCTTCATGACACTTTATGACCACTTAATTGGGCCAGCTACAGATCTACCAGTAGTCTCAATTAGGTGAAACCTTCAGTACAACAGATATCAAGTGGAGCTATTCAAAACTCCTGCAAAGCCATTACAAACTCAACACAAGCCATACAGGCGCATCATAAATGCTAACCTTTCAGAGCTAAGTCCCTCTTTCTCTCTAACAAGAGAGCTGTAAAAACAGGAATTCATAAGCAATATGGCTCTCTGGCAGTGCCTTTGCAATGAGCACAGCAGGGAGGTGGTGAGCTGTGTTTGCGATGGATGGAGCTGGGGGTAAGGAGCTGGCAGCACCCTGTGCCTGTCCCCATCCCCACGGCTGCCCCAGGCTCCTGGGACAGCAGCCCTGCGCCGCTGCCAAGCCTGCTGCAAGCGCACATCTGACATATGGACTGCCCCACAAAGGAGGGCCCCAGGGCCCCAGCAACACAGCATGGCATGCAGATCATCTTTGGGGTCCAACAGACATTTCGGAAGGGCTTTTGAGACTCTCTATTTTAATTACAAAATTAAACCTGAATGGCCGGTGAAGCCAAGGGATAATGCTGGATCAAAGCCAGGTTAGACAAACTGGAGCAGCCCCAGTACAGGCAATCAACACAATCAACATTGTAATTATTTTAGAATAACATGGCTCAGTAAGTAGAGGTGGATTTGAGTTCAGGGACTTGTATACTCAACCTCTAGTCCGTAGCTACACAAAAGACCTTTTCTGCAGCACAGACTATGCTGTCCCACCTCTGGCTCCCTTGTCCCTCACCAGCCAAGACAGCATTTCCATGCCCCAATGTGCTTTACTGTCAGAAAAAGCCTCCAACATCCTGATTTTACCTGGAGGAAGACATGTAATCTGTTCTGAAGTAATCAGAGAAGCCTCCCCCAGAAGCTCCAGGGAGGAAGAAAGGAAAGGAGGAGGGAAAAGACATTCCAGTTGATGAATAAAAGGTAATAGAGAAATAACCTCAGGAATGAGCCGCTAAGCCTTCCTCCTGAAATACTTCTCAATATTTGGTTTTGGCCCTAGTAACACAATATTTAAATATTTGAAATAAAAATATGTAAATTCTTTAGAATAATACAAGTCAGGATGAGCTGTTCCACAAGTTAAACATGTTTTCTTTGCCTTAATCTTAATTCAAGAAAGGTAGAAAAATTCTCTATGTCCATTTGGTATTTTTTTTTTTATTCAACTGCACATTTATATAGGTATAAATGTATGTATACATACACATACACACACAGACACACACAAAGGACCCTTAATCATCACTACCAAAAGCTTTTAAATACAAACCACAAAACCTTCTGGAAGCCCCACCTGGTTAGCCATGGAAAGACACACAGCAGGGTTTCTTTTAATACACTTAGGACAAGCATTCAGATGTGACCTCTGAATTTCATCCAACAAAAGCTTACATAGACACTCCAAGGGCCAGCTAATTTACCAAATGAAGCAACAAAGTCTAATTCCCTAATTTCCACAGGACAGGAGAATATATGGTTGTCAAAGTACGACTGCTGAAATCTTGCTTTGAGAGACATATGGCGATCCAGCCCAACTGCATTGTAGCTACCAGAAAAAAAACATGTTTCTACTTCAAGCTCAGTTCCTGCTTTGTCACTGTCTTTGTCTCCATGTGGTCATTTACACCTGTGCAAAGTGAATGGAAAACACTACCAAGTGAGAATGAGAACAATTTATCATTCCTTTCTACAGAGACAGCAAAGCAGGGAGGCAGGCACTGAGTTTACCAGGTTCAAAAAGAGATTGCAAATTCAAACAAGTGTATTTGTATTATTCATTTTAAAAGGAAATAAAACACAACATTTTTGCCTAATATATCATCATTCTGAAGATACCCTCGACCAGGAAATACACAATTATGTTACCCTCAGTAGCCCTGGCATGGTTACATTTTGGACATATGACTAGATTCTCTGAACTCCACTGAAGTTCAATAAAGTCATGCGTGCACAAAATTGCCTTAAATATCAAGAAAATGCTATCGTTAAAATTTACATATTTATGCACATATATATTATATGTATATATTCTTCACTAAAGTTAACAAAACATGAAGTACGAAGGAATGGTGTTTGAATTACAGTTTCAGCAACATTAAAAAAAATTAGAACAGTATCAGAAGCACTGACTTGTACATAAATTCTTGCATATTATTCCATATTAAAACAACAGTTGCAACAAAGCTTTATTTTCATGCACTTTCAGTGACCAGCAGGCTGACCTAAAGCTGAATTATATCCTTGAATACAGCGATGCAGATCCTGGGGTTTTAAATGGTAATATAAATCATAAAAAAAATAAGACCTTTGAAATCACATACATTATTTCATGAGAACAAAAATCACATTTGCATGAACAGGTAACAGTATTTCAAGTAGGGATGTTTCACATCAAGTATGTAAGTCTCTGTTTAAATACATGAAAAGGTAACAGGATTTAACAAGCTGCTAAGCACATTCACGTCAGATCTACAGACTGTTTCATTAATGTTTATCTACATCAAATACAGGATAACTGGAAAAGAAGCATTACAAAAATAGCATAATAAAAGTATTTAGTTCAAGTATTAAATGTGTTTAGATTTATTAGCAGTTTTACTTAAATTTCCACTTTCTATGGAGCACTTTCTACACATCAGAGAATGTAAAATAATAGACCTTGATTTTTTTTCACAGAAGACACATTGTTATTTCAGAACTGAAAAGAACAACAAGAATATAGCAGGATTTAAATCTTCCTTCCAGCTTTCTTTAAAAACAAAAGAAAAAACAATAGCCTCCCACAAAACACTTCTTATAGATGGCAACCAATTATTTGTACTTAATTTAAATGGCTGGTTCTGAGGCAGAAGCACGTTTGGTAGAATTTCATGTAAAAAAACAGCTCAACATTTTCAATAATATAAAATAAAATTTTTACTAGAACAAAATTTCCTGCATCTGTACATTTTTCCATTAGGCAAATTTTTTAAATGTTTTTGCCCTATTCGGTCAACTATTGTCCATAAATCGTAAGAAGTTTGGGTTTTAAATAAGGAATAAGTTTACTAAGGAAATAAGACTAAACAGCTCCTAAGCATTGAAAATTTACCCTGGAGTTTTTCACTTATACATCGTTAAATAGTGTGCAAACTGAGACAATCCTGATGTTTATTTCATATTTATGTTATAAAAATTACTAACCTCAAAAAATAGTTTTCAAATTGGATTTTTCTTTCATATGAAGTACATAGCCCACATGATTTGATCAACAGTGCCAGAAAATGCTCGACTGACAAATAAAGCCAGTATCCTCTCTGCATTGGGAGTGTTGTTCGACTACCCCTAATTTTACTTTCAGAAGATCTGCCTGTCTGCACAAAAATTCTAGGATGGGGAAATAACATTACAAAGCCAGCTGGTTTATCTTTGTAGAAGACAAGGGAGAAAGGGGAAAGGTGGCAGCCTGACATCCTAAAATTGCTGGAAGACTGAAGAGAGGTATATATATTCAGCATTTATATTTAAGAGGGTAGTAAGGCCTGTAGGAAGGCAGGCAGATGGAGAGCTAAGGAAGAAAAGGAACTCAGTTTCAGTCAACCCAAGATGAACCTCTAAGTTCTGGAGCTGGCTGGCACCATGCAGCCGTACTCCTGAGGAAAAGCTACCGGGATGAACCATGCAGAGCTATCTCTCCAAGGCAGCTATACATTGCAATAAGCGAGAGTGGGAATGAATTATTTAGGAAGGTATCAGCGGTATGAACAATGGTAATGGAGCAGAATTGAAGGGAAGCTACAAGGAGGCAGAGCGTGATGAATTTATTGGAAACTCCAGGCTCCATCAGATTATATGCTTTAGTGGAGATGAAGAATGAGTCATAAGTTAAGCTTTAATTAGCGTTTCCACATTATTTTCAAACTTTACAAATTAGCATTTTACAATTACAGTTGTTCAACTGCATTTAAAACATATGCAAGAGAGAACAAATATATTAGCTGTTAGCATCCTCTTATATGAAATCCCAAAAGTTCATGATCTTCCAGAAAATTATCAACACTACAAAATTCTTTCATACAAACACAGAACACCCTGTAATCAACTGTATTCTTAACGGATATCAAAAGTGTCTAAATTAGATGCTTTCTAGGTTACCATAAATATAAATTTAAAGGGCAACTATTGAAGAAGGTATTTCCTATATGATTATCAAGTATAAGACACCACAAAAATCTGCTGAACAAATCAAAGTGAAATGATTTTTCATAGACAAAAGTAAGGATCTTCTTAGCCTTGCATTTTTGGGTTGGATTTTTAATAATTTTCTTAGCAAAAATTGAATGTTAAATGAAACTAGACCTTATCAGACAGCAAAGGAAAGAAAAGGAAGATAAAAAAATTCTTTCTTTATCCACATGTGAGAGAATCATAGAATCATGGAATGGTTTATGTTGGAAGGAACCAAAAAGATCACCTAGTCCCAAGTCCCCCGCCATGGGCAGGGACACCTCCCTCTAGAACAGGTTGCTCAAAACCCAGTCCAGCCCAGTCTTGAACACTTCTAGGGATGGGGCATCCACAGCTTCCCTGGGCAACCTGTTCCAGTGTCTTACCACATTCACAGTGAAAAAATCCTTCCTGATATATAACCTAAATATCCCCTCTTCCATTTGAAGCCATTACCACTCATCCTATCGCTACATGCCCTTGTAAAAAATCCCTCTCCTGCTTTCTTGTAGGTCCCTTCAGGTACTGAAAAGCTGCTATAAGATCTCCCTGAAGCCTTCAGATTTAAAAATCTTCATGGCTATTTGGATTCTTCTAAATCAGCTTATACTGAAGTACCTGTCCATCAAATATATATATATATATATATA
>VZRU01020007.1:106905-125343 GCA_013398155.1 Pedionomus torquatus | reverse complement strand
AAAAAAAAAAAAAAAAAAAAAAAAAAGCACTGATTTTTATTATTATTTTTTATTTTTTTTGGAGAGCACCATCAGCCTGTGTTTGCCAGGATACGTTTTTATCACAAATGCATTTTTAATGGTAAAGGTGGTATTGGCTTGTCTCCAGTATTTCCAAGTCACCTCTCCAAGTTTCTTTTGAGCATATTGCAAGGGAAGGGGCAGGGAAAGACAGGAAAAGAGAAGAACATTATCTCTGGGGACTCTCTAGGATCTTCTGCTTGACCTTTGTGTTTCGAAAATGGCCAAGGGTGGCTGGGAAGGACGTGGGGCACAGAGGTGGAGGGGATGGGGCTGTGTTTTGCAGGACCTCCAGAAGGTGCCTGCAGCCCCTGCCCATGGGGGAATGGGTGTTTCAGAGGGCAGGGCAGGGGTTCAGACCCCCGCAGAGGTGAGTTTGGTGCCAAATGTGTGCCCCGGGGGTGAGCCAGCAGATGCTGGAGCAGAAATGATGCGCTTGAATGGGAAAACTTTCTTTAGGGCTGTGAATTTGTTAAATTTTCCTACAGTATGTGTTGAACCTGGCTGAAGATGGGGGTGGGGGGCTCCACTTGGACCTTGCTAGCCCCCTGGCAAGCTCTGGGCTGGTTTCTTCCCTTAGGAAAGTGAATTAAATCGCTCTTGTTACCCAATCATGTCCAAAGTGTCATGCCCAGCTTGGCTCGCATGGAGAAAGAACCAGATCCATATTTCTCCCATCCAACCTCCAGTTTGCCCTGGTTTTCTGAGGGTGACAACCATCCTCCTGTTAGATACAGCTGTAGGATTTTCCAGCAGGGTTTCCAACACTGTTTACCCCCCCGCCCCCATCCCCCGCCTTTTAAAATAAAAGCCCAAGACAGATTGTAGCTATTTCCCAGGTTTAATCACTAAATACGCAGTGAATTATTTTATTTTCCCAGCAACAGCGGTTGGAGTGGTGCGTGGCCGACCCCAGGGAGCCCGTTTAGGAGCATCCTCCCCGAAGCGAATCCAGCTGGGCGTGAAATGAGCCCTTTTGTCTGGCAGAGGGGCTGGAGGGGGTCGTCGGTCGTGGGGTGGAGGTGGTGATGGGGGAGATCGATACAGCCCAGCCTCTGAAACAGCCCAAGCCTCTGAAACAACCCAGCCAGGGACCCCGCCACGATAGGAAACGAGGTCTAAAAGCTCGGCGCTGAATGCAGCCAATTGCAAATAACAGTAATTCTAGCAGGAGTGAAAATTGCTCCTCTTGCTCCTGTCGTAGCAGCTCAGCCGAGGCCCTGAGCTGGGAATGATGCCCCTTGGATGTTGTTAGTGGTTTCCCACGCAAATCCCCCCCTCAACCTTTGCTGTACCTGTGACCGAGTCCCTCCGAGCAGCTCTGCCCCAAATGCTGCTTCTGCATCCCGCAGAGCCGCCCGGCTTGGTTCACAGCAGCGCATCCTGCCTGTGTGTCTTTGCTGCGCCGCGTTTCAAAGTAATTAATCCGAATTTCTCAAGAGTCCCGGTGACTAATTCTTTGCCGTGGAGTCTTGCTCTGAGTGCGACGTTCCTTTCATTGCGGCTTCCCGCTACTTGCAAGCGTTTATCGCCCAGCGCAGTAAAGGCAAAGGCAGCTGGTGTTTCCAGCAGGGAAAATACCCATTGTTGTTTGCATATATGCAAATCGAATGTCTCCGCAGGCGTTTCTGGCAGGAGGATGGAACGTGGGGATGCAAAGGCCGGTCTTCAAGGGGGGGACGCTGTCAGGCTGGGACCTCCTCTGGTCCAAAGGAGCATCGTCTACCATGAACTGAAGCCAATTCATGCACCAGCTTGGGGAGCATTGCCATAAATGAGGCTGAATTTTGGTGGGTTTTATGATTGTTTTCCCCCGTGCATGGCATTTATTTTCCCACTTTATTGCCTTGCAGGTGTAGGAAGCTGCTTTGCAGTGAGGCGGAGTACTTCAACGAGCTTTGAACCTCGGTTTCTGCATCTTCCCAAGGAGCTGTATGTAATTTGTTGGTCAAATACCTCCTCCTCAGAGAGAATGTAAAATCAGATCCATCAATGTTATTTGCACAGTCTTCCGTTATGTACCAAGATTTTTTTTTGAGAGCTGAAAAAAGGTCTGTGAAGCTCATTTTAGCATTTCCCAACTCCATTATTCTGATATTTGGGTTCAAGACAGCATTCCATTTGCCAAGTTTAATCCTAAAGTGCCAGCAAGGAGCTGTGATGGAACTATATGGAACTATTTCATTTTCATGGAAAAAAAAAAAAAGTATTTTAACATTAACAATGAAGGAGTGAATGAACTTGAAGTGATTTTTGCCTCCTGTTTTTTTTGTCAGACTAGTAGGAAAATGAGAGCCCAGCTGTTCCAAGCCCTTCCCAAAGCTCCAGTCCATCCATCAGGGAATGTAAATCACAGCCGCAGCGCCATGCGAGGTGTTACCCTCACATGACTTTATGGTGGCTATAATTTAAGCCTTCATGGACTGTGAATCTTTCTCAGAAATTAAAGGGCACTCTCCCTGCCTTTCTCTCTCATTACTACATGTTGGAAATGCTCCTCATGCTAAGAGCATCGTGGGAGCTCCCTGGGAGCACTCACCAGCCGGTTAGAGCCCGTGCCATACCCATTCCCATCTTAAAAACATGAAGGGTTATTTTGTTTTCTAATTGACTTTTGATTTGGAGGTTGTCGGGGATGAATGTCCTTTCATTTAAGCAAGGACTTAGCGTTTGATTTGTTTTACGTGAAAAAAGTTCCCACCAAAATATCCCATATTTCCTTCTCTTTGTTTCTCCTGCAAGATCCCAGCCTTGTTTACTCCTGTCCTTTTTGCTTTAGTGTCCTGACCCTGCCCTTTTCTTCCTTCTTCCTCATACAGTGCTCTGTCATTAAACCTTACGATTATTAAATAAAGTCATTTCTCCTCGGTGCCGTTGCCCTCAGCTTCCAGCGGTCCTTGGGGAGATCTATCTGAGGACAGCACGTCTCTTAAATAACACTTATTATAATACTTAAAGAGCGCGATATATGGTAATTGCTGCCGTCATTAGTGCACTAATGTGTCGTTTGCTCCGCTCCAGGCTGTGGTCCTAGGCTCCAGCTCCACCAAAACCTTCCTGATGCACCCACTGATGAGGGTTTTTTTGGGGGGGGTTTTCAGTTGGTTTGGAGTTCTTTTTTTGTTTTGTTTTGGTTTTTGGTTTTTTTTTTTTGTTTTTTTTTTCCCCCTCTGAGTTTTTAATTGTGGAGCAGGCATGGAAGAAGGCGGCGTATAAAAGATGAATGATGCTATTGATCACCTAACAACTTGTCTGTAGACATCTAAGGGCTACCGGCGTTCCCGGACATGAAAGCCAAAGCAGGCATGTACATTTGTCTGTGTGAGACATCCTTTCTCCTGGTTGGTTTTTTTTTTTATTATTTTATTTTATTTTTCCCCCCCTTTATGTTTCCACTCATGTTCTGCCTATGTAAAACGAAGCGCTGTGCAGGAGGAACCGGAGAATAATGAGGGTCAGGCGGCAGGCTTCTTATTTATGAAGAACCCCCTCATAGCCTTCAAAATAATTCTCCAGTGTTGTTGGGCAATCAAAGCCAAGGATAAAAAAATCACAAGATCAAATAAGTAACGTGGAAGTAACGAAGCTCTATCTACATGCCGGCAAATGTCAGGGAAAAAAAAAAGGGTCGAACATGCAAATGCCTCTTCATCTTGCTCCCTGGGGAAAAGTTCAGAGAGACTGAAGGTCATCTTAGACGTTGTGGATGGGCATAAATTGGTGCTGGAAGAAAGAATCACAACAGGAGTCTTTCTCCAGGGTTTGATCCCCAAAGAAGCCTTACAGCTGAGATGAGCTGGGGCAGACGTGCAGTTCTGGGCCACAGACTAGAAGGTGTCCATCTCTGTTGGTGGGACAGCTTGGCACCCCTCGATCCGCTGCTTAGAAGCTGCTCTCGTATCAATAAATGTGAGGGAAGGGAGAAATCATTCGTGCTTCTGGATGTCCCAAAGCAGCCTCCGTGCTATCTTTGCATACAGCCCCAATTAATTGTATTATTTAATGGTACGCTGGAGGACGCTCTCAAAAATACAAGGAGCAATTCTGCGCTGGCAGCAGGGATGAATTAGATGACCTAATTCTCCAAAGTATGAGATTTCAGACTGCTGTATCAGCTCCATGTCCTGGGGTGACTATTTCATGCTGCACCTTAGCGTACTCTGACTTGCCCAGCCCCAGCGCAGTGTTTGGCTTCCAACACATGCCTTTTTCTGTCCAAGTTCCACCTAAGACTCTGGAAATGTACCTACATTCCTCCTAATTACTGATTTAAAAAAAAAAATAAATACATCTGAGAAGATATCTTGACATGTTTGATGAGCACCTGGAGCAACAAATGTGTAAGCCGTTTAGTCCTCTCATTTATGAACAGCCTCAAAACACGCAAAGGAACATTGATGGAAAACATGTAAGGCAAGAGCACCTGACAAAAGCAATTTTTTAATTTCTTTTTTTAAAAAAAACCCCAGATTTTCCCTTCCTCTATTTCTGAAGTATCTCCATCCCCTTCCTTATAAGAGAATCCCATAATTGCTTAGGTTGAAAAAAGACCTTTGAGATTGTTGAGTGCAACCTTAAACCTAACGCTGCCAAGTCCACTACTACACCGTGCTCCTCAGCATGGTGTCTACACACCTTTTAAATCCCTCCAGGGATGGTGACTCCACCACTTCCTTGGGCAGCCTGTTCCAATGCTTGATAACCCTTTCAGTGAAGAATTTTTTCCTAATATCCATCTTAAACCTCCCCTGGTGCAACTTGAGGCCATTTCCTCTTGTTACCTGGAAGAAGCAGCCAACCCCCACCTCACTAAAACCTACTTTCAGGTAGAAGATCTGATTGTGAAGACCATCTAACCTGGCTCTCAATGCAGTCAGATTTCACCACCTTTGCAGAAGAAGACCCAACAGACCCAACCCACCCAACCCAAAACTCGTCTTAATTTTTCTCTGCAGGGGCAGGGACTTCCAAGAAGCCCAGCTGTGTTTTGACATCAATCAGCCCTTACGTGGCTTGACCTGAAGGTCCTGCTGCACTTCTTCCTTGGGCCCAGCGTCCATCCCACCACCACACTTGGTGCTGTTGGTGGTGGCTGCATGGCCGTGTGTGCGTTCATCACCACCAGGGTGAACAACCAGCTGGGTCTAGGTGTTGGAAGAGCCACAGATGTCCCCCCGATAGCTGAGGGGTGAGGGCTGGAGCCCCAGCGATAACCCTGTTGGGAGAGCGTCCCGTTTCAGCACGGATTCCTTCCCCGGCGTTAAGCTACCTCTTGGCTGTTCTCCAGAATGTAAACAGACTTCAGGGCTGGGGCTTGGGAAGTAATTTAAAATGTGTTAGCTCTAATGTTGGGAATTTGGGACTCCCGAAACTCGGGGCCTAAAAGGAACATTGTTTGCCGTCTCATTAGCCCTTCTGCTGAACTCCGGTAACAGCCTCCCTGGATTTTCCCACCAGTATCTCTTTATCTAATGGGGCTGAGAAGGAAAACCTGTTGCAGGCATTAAATATTTTCTGATTGGTGGTACGCTTAATTGTGGCTCTGCAGGATCGTATTTATGGTCCACAGAGCTCTTACGGCTGTTTCTTATGTTACAGCTTTAAACTCTGAGGACGCTGCCAGCTGCGGAGGTGAGCTGCCTGGGGACACGCGAGTGGGGATTTTTTGGGGGGAAAACTTTCCTTCCCATGCTGCCGGCGGGTCGTTTCTCCTGGTGCTCATGCAACAAGGAGGAAAAAAAGCTGCCCAAGAGGGGCAAAAAAAGAAAAAAAAAAAAGCAGCAGCATTGAGAAACAGCTCTGCAGGAGGGGCTGGGGAGGATTNGCTCATGCAACAAGGAGGAAAAAAAGCGGCCCAAGAAGGGCAAAAAAAAAAAAAAAAAAAAAGCAGCAGCATTGAGAAACAGCTCTGCAGGAGGGGCTGGGGAGGATTTGGGTGTCCCTGCAGCACAGCCCTCTCCAGGGCTGCCTGGGATGTGGGCACATCCTTTTCTTGGTGGCTCTACCTCTATTTCTGATTTCCATATCAGTATTTCTCAGGCCCAGGGTCCCTCTTTGGGTCTGGTGTGGAGATATTTGTTAATTCCCCTGGGTGTTGAGCTCAGATCAAGAGCCAGGGTGGCCAGGAGGATCTCTAGGCCACCTCTCTCTTCATGCCCGTGGAGAAACACCTGGGCAGCTTGTGTCTTACCCTGTTTCTTGTCTTTTAACTGTTATTCCCTCTGCAAAATAAACTGAAAATAAGGCTGGACATTCAGTTGATAACCAGGATGACCGCATTGACGCTGATGTATAAAATGAAGATGTGGGCCACTAATTTATTGAAGTGCTTAAAAACACTAATGCCAACGGCTGGGGGGGTTTCTGACTGTCCACCCAGCCGTTGCAGCAGCCCGTGCATGCCTGCGGGGTACAATCCATCCATTTTATCCACTCTCAGCAAGGTCTGAAGGGAGATGGTTTTCCTGAAGCCTTGTGAGTGGGAAGGGACACATCTGCTCGTGGGGCTGCTGGAATTGTGTTTTTCCTCTTCCAGGATCTGAGCTGGTGTGTGCAGCAACTCTCCCACTGAGCCCTGAGTTGCAGCATGGTCACAGACGTGTTACCCCCCTGCTGGTACCAGGTGGGCACTGGAAGGACCAGGTCCTCTCCACTGAGTGCAGCCACCACTGATGGTCTTGGAGGAAAAATGCCTGCCAGATGTGCAGGAACAGGGGCTGGGCTTATCTGCTCCTCCTGCACGAAATGAAACTCTTCTATTTGGGCTGTTTTCAGGCAAGATCCCCTTCCAGCACCAGAAAAACATGTCTAGCAAGCCCATGCTGGGACCTGCAGCAGGGAACAAGTCAAGGGTGTGTGGTGTCACGTGTGTGAAGGAGGTATCCCTCACATGTGGCTTGCTCTCCTGCACTCCACTCCAGGAAAGCTGGGAGGCTGGAGGGTGGAGGCTGGAGGGTGCAGGGTAGGATTTGAAGGATGGAGGATGGAAGATGGAGGGTGGAAGATGCAGGGTAGAATCTGAGGGATGGAGAATGGAGGGTGGAAGATGCAAGGTGGAATCTGAGGGATGGAGAATGGAGGGTGGAATCTGAAGGACCAAGGATGGAAGGTGGAGGATGGACTGTGGAGGGTGAAGGATGGAGAGCAGAAGGTGGAGGAGGGAGGGTGGAGGACAGAGCGTGGAAGATGAAGCATGGAGGGTGGAGGATGGAGGAGTGCATGCCAGTGTTCGAGGGCTGGTTTTGCCAGCGGGAACCTGCAGTTTTCCAAAGCTATCTTAAGGTGGCAGAGTTGCAGTCTGCTGGAGGCTGAGCCCTGGGGCTGGTTGGGTTGCAATCCAAGGGGAAGAGAGGTATTTCAGAAAAACGATCGTTTGTCTTGCAGAGCAGGCCGAGCATTGCAGGAGAGAAAGAGATCTGAGAGCAAATTAGCCCGTACTAATTAGAAACCTGCCGGCACTGAAATATTCGGATCATTACAAATTTGTGACTCCCTTTGAATAGGAGGAGGGAGTTCTCCCTCCTCTGCACCAGCAAATAAAGCAGATGGTGAGTGATGTCCTGCAGTCTGGGTCCCACCCTGCTTGTGCAAACCAGTGCTGGATGCATGCCCCATCAGGGGCTGGGTGCTGCCCGCCACCCTGTGCCACCCCAAGGCTTCTGGTGGGACATTTCTCTTCCTTGGCAGAAGCCGCTGCGACCAAGTGTGCCACAAAACCCACAGCACCAGGCGGGGGAGGAAAGGGTATGGTGCCTGACAGCATTCTCGCAATCTAGTTGCTGGGAAGTTGAGTCAAATTGCATGGTTTCAGTGCAGCACTGGAAAATGAGCTTGAAATCAGCTGCGTTGAGCTGTGTGATGTGTTGTTGGTATCTGTTAGAGGACTCGAGACCCCTTCACAGCCTTCCACAAGCTCTCAGAGTAGGATGGATGTCTGAATCTCAGAATATTTTTTTTTTCTCCTGAAGAAAACATGAGCTGGAATCACATGAGCATTAGTTGGACGGCTGTTATGACTTGCTATGTACTATTTCAAATGCTAGTAAATTCCATCCAGCGTAGCTGAAACCATTTCAGCTTAATATCTAGGTCTAAGACTTCCTGCATTTGAGTGTTTATTTAGAATAAAAATTAATATAGTGGGAAAAAATCCTTAGCACTTCAGCGGAGCTTTTGATGTGCCTACTTTGGAGGTCATCTGCCTCCATTGGAGGGCAGGAGTTGTGCCAGCGTGCGGAGGAGATGCCACAACTGGGGTTCAAAGCCAGCTGCTTCTCCCTCTTTTCCACAGCCCATAAAAGAGAGAATCGTCTGGACACGCCTGATCCACCCTTTGGAGTCAGAAGGTAAAGCAGAGGTGAGGTTGCTCATCAGGGAAAGTTTTACACCACAAAGAGGACAAATGTGGAACAGCTCTATTTTACAGAATCACAGAATCACCCAGGTTGGAAGGGACCTTTTAAGATCATCTAGTCCAACCAATGGGGAAAAAAAAAAATTCAAAAAACCCAACAACCATAACCACCACCCCACCCCACCCAACACTAAGCCATATCCTTGAGCACCAAGTCAACTCCTCTCTTGAATCCCTCCAGGGATGGTGCCTCAACCACCTCCCTGGGCAGCCCATTCCAATACCTGACAACCCTTTCAGGAAAGAAATATTTCCTAATATCTCACCTGAACTTCCCCTGGCGCAACTTGAAGCCATCACCCCTTGTCCTGTCATCTGTAACTTGGTTACATAAATTTACATAACTTGGTTACATAACTTTTACTTATGATTCCTTCTCTCCGCCCTCTGGGAAGCAGCCGGGATGTGCCCATTGGGCATATTGCTGGTACAGCGACACAGGACAACACCAGGAAACCCTGGGAGATGTGCCCAGCTTTCAAAATGAAAAACTAAATGGGAAGACCCTACCCCAGCTGTCCTTGGTGGAAGATGCTGCCATCAGTGGTACAGCCACCGCCAATGGTGGGCGCTCAGCCGTTGGGTTGCTAACGGTGCTGAGAGGTCCTTGGCTTTCAGAAGGCGAGTAGAGAGAGCTCCAGGAGGTGGAAGGCTGAGCTGAGGTCTTCTCTGCGGGCACAGGAGGCTTTGCTGTTTAACTGAATGAGCACCAAGCCGGCTGCCTTTCAGGAGGAGGACAGCAAGTAGTGCCCACTTGCAGCCCAGAAATCCAATCGCATCCTGGGCTACATCAAAAGATGTATTGCCAGCAGATCCAGGTGATTCTTCCACTTTACTCTGCTCTGGTGAGACCCCACCTGGAGCACTGTGTGCAGGTCTGGAGCCCTCAATATAGCAAGGACATGGACCTGATGGAGCGGGTCCAGAGGAGGGCCACCAAGATGATCAAAGGGCTGGAGCACCTCTGCTGTGAGGACAGGCTGAGGGAGCTGGGGCTGTTCAGCCTGGAGAAGAGGAGGCTCCGGGGAGACCTAATCACAGCCTTTCAATATCTAAAGGGGGCTATAGGAATNCTGGTCTAGTTGAGGGTGTCCCTGCGACTACGGGGAGGTGGGACTAGATGGGCTTTGGGGGTCCCTTCCAGCCTGGAGGGTTCTCTGATTCTATGATTCTAAGTATGGCCTTGTAGGCTGAGGCACAAGGGGAACTTCTCAGTGTGTAACAACCGAAAGAAAAAAAAATTAAATATATAATTTGGGCCGGTTTCTTATCTGCTGTGACTATTTGCAGTGTTCAATAAGCCATGAAATTCCCCATTTCTCAGCACGGATGCAGTGGGTGACCGCGGCGTGATGCATTGCGGGCTCCCTGCCTGCCCACCTGCACGTGTTAAGCATGGGAAGCTCAGGCTGGCCATACCTTCACCAGCGCTGAGAAACCCGGGTGGAGATGAGACTGCCTTCAAAGGATGGAGAGAAAAAAATGCAGGTTTGTCCCTCAGCTGGTGTTTAACCTCCTTTTTTTTTTATTTTCTTGTGGCAGCTGGTTGCTGAGCCAGCAAAATGTGGAGCTTTGGCTGCGCTGGGCAAGACCCTCCTGGGGCCATGAACATCTGCTCCTGTAGAGTGTAAGAGGGAAGGGTGGTCAGTGGCAACTGACCTGTCAACCCCCTTCTCCTGCTCCCTGCTGAGGGTACAAATTCTCTGATAAAGGGACAGCTGAGATGGTTCTTTATGCATTTAATTATGGTTGCTTGGCCATGGCAGGTATCTGCTGCAGAGGCACTGAAAGGACAAGTTCATCTAAGAGATGTTCATGTCTGCAGGTTCTCTAGGTCCACCTCTGCTCACGCCAAAGATACACGAGCATCCTAAATTTCACCTCTTGCATTTCTAGACTGCGTCTGATCCCCTACGAACATAGATATCCTCTCCTGCCCCTAATTTCATTAGCGTTGCCCTCTTGAGAGCTGATCCAAAGAGCCCACGTAGGGTCGGCTGAGGTGCAAACATCCAAATGACTCGAGCAGAAATGGTGGCGTAGCCCGGCTCCGATCACCGCCTTTCCCCATCATTATACACTTCCACTGGCTTGGAGCAATCAGGCGTGCCTCTATCAAGGACATTGACGGATTAGCCTCATCAGTCTCCTGCTGTGACCGCCAACTTTCCCTATATTAATCAGAAAAAATAGCTCCCTGATTGCCATTTAAATTGCACAAAAGATATATTTGTCTTGTGGTAGTCCATGACATTTCAACGTGCGGCGGCGAGATCGCGACGTCGTTAAAGGAGCTTTGCTGCTGTGGTCCCTGAGAGGTTGGAAAACCAGAAAGCTCCTCAAACGAACCCTTTTTCTTCGTTCTGCTGGTCTCAGGCCAAATGTGTGTCAGTACAAAAAAAATGCAACACCTCTCGGAGGCTATCGTGGTGGCAAGGAGATTACACTGGGTCATATTTAAATGCGAACACTCGTTACTGCGACTCAGGTTTTGACTTGGGCTCTCCACGTCCTCCTGCTTTTGGATGTGGCATTTGTACTGCCTCATTTTTCCTTCTGAGCTGGCAAGAAACGCAATCTTGCCCCTATAACCGAGATGACTGGGGTGTAGAATTGCAATCATGTTTGTTTTTCCTCCTTCAGTCCCCTAGGGCTGGGACGAGTCACATCATATTAATTTCTGGACATTTTATGAGTCCGCGGTCCCCTCCTACTGCAGCCACAGCTGCTGTTGTACATCACGGCCTCACAACGAGACATTGAGCTAAATCTGAGGTTGGAAATCTGGTGATCAAATTTGACTTTTGTGCATTGTTGGGGTGGGTTGACCCTGGCTGGGTGCCAGGTGTCCACCAAAGCCACTTTGTCACTCCCCTCCTCAGCTGGACAAGGGAGAGAGAACACAATGAGAGGCTCATGGGTCGAGATAAGGACAAGGGAGATCACTCACCCATTGCTATCATGGGCAAAACAGACTCAACTTGGAGAAAATTAATTTAATTTATTCCTAATCCAATCAGAGTAGAGTAGTGAGAAATAAAAACTAAATCTTCAAACACCTTCCCTCCACCCCTCCCTTCTTCCTGGGTTCAACCTCACCCCCCCATTTCTTCATCTCCTCCCCAAGCAGCACAGGGGGATGGGAATTGGGAATGGGGGTTGTGATCAGTCCATCACATGGTGTCTCTGCTGCTCCTTCATCCTCGAGGGGAGGACTCCTCACACTCTATCCCTGCTCCAGCAGGGAGATGGTCCTCCATGAGGTGCTGTTCTTCACAAACTGCTCCAGTATGTGACCCTTCCACGGGGCACAGTCCTTTGGGAACAGACTGCTCCAGTGTGGGCTTCCCATGGGGTCACAGCCTCCTCCACCAGCTCCAGCATGGGGTCCTCCACGGGCTGCAGGGGGATATCTACTCCACCATGGACCTCTATGGACTGCAGGGGGACAACCTGCCTCACCATGGTCTTCACCACAGGTTGCAGGGGAGTCTCTGCTCTGATGTCCACAGTGCCTTCTCCCATCCTTCACTGACCTTGGTGTCTGCAGAATTTGAATTCCTCTCACTTTTTTTACTACTCTCTCTGGCTGCAATTCTGCTGTTCAGTTTTTTCCCCCCTCCTTAAATATGTTATCCCAGAGGTGCTACCATTGTTGTTGATCGTCTCACCCTTGGCCAGTGGTGAGTCCGTCTTGGAGCTGGATAGCATTGGCTCTATCGGGCATGGAGGAAGCTTCTAGCACTTCGTCACAGAAGCCACCCCTGTAACCCCCCTGCTACCAAAGCCTTGCCATGCAAACACAGTGCAGTCACGCACCAGAAATTCAGATTTTGTGAGCAACCATAAGAACGACTGGAAAGTGAAACAATAAATATGGAATTAACTGTGTAGGATAAGCCTGATGCAACAGGTCCAGGAGCACTCCTGGAGCATCCCTGGGGAGGAGGATGCAGATGAGAGCACAAAACTTCCACAAAGTGGGCAGGGTGAACACGGCTGGTGTGTGAATGCTCCAGCAAGTCCTCACTCAGTGCCAGGTAAGCGCTGGGCAAGGTTTAGCAAGGTTTTGGAAACCACCTTTGAGCAGCAGCAGCTGCCAAAAAGTCTCCCAGCGGGACCCTTGTAACCCCAGGCCCCGTGCGGGTCGGGTGTGATGCACAGGGGATTTGGTTTTGCATGGGTATGGGTGTTGTCACTGCCTTGTAGNTAAGCGCTGGGCAAGGTTTAGCAAGGTTTTGGAAACCACCTTTGAGCAGCAGCAGCTGCCAAAAAGTCTCCCAGCGGGACCCTTGTAACCCCAGGCCCCGTGCGGGTCGGGTGTGATGCACAGGGGATTTGGTTTTGCATGGGTGTTGTCACTGCCTTGTAGAACTATTTAAAGGCTGGGAAATCTAAAAAAAAAAAAAAAAGCTGTTATTCACAGCCCATCGTGTGATGTCTGGGTAGCACTTCCCTGTAAACCTGGCTCGTGTGCTCCCCTCAGGCAGTGATAGGTGAGAAATTACACGCGATTTACTTTAATGTGCCTGGATAAATCACTAATTTGAAGAACGATTGCACCTACGTGCTTGTCCTGCATTAATTACTGTGTCAGGTAATTGCTTCTGCCACAGGAGCTGCTCAGTGTTGTTAATGCCACGCTGGCGCCGTCTTTTCCAGCTCTTTACACTTCGAGTGGGTCCATCCCTGGGTGGGTCCCTGGGAGCTCGTTTGTACAAGCCAAGGAGCTTCCCCCTGCCAATTTTGTCTATGTATAGCACGAAATAACTTCAGAAGTGTCTAAAAGCTGCTAAGAAGTGTAGAATCATAGAATTTTCTAGGAGGGAAGGCACCTTTAAGGTCATCTGATGGGGTTCTTCTGGATGTGACAAGACACGAGCGTGTCCCAGGCAAGGAGGATGCTGTGCGTGGTGATCCCTTGCTCTGGGGAGGACCTCCTGAAGTCCATCTTGTACCCACATTTTCTCCCTGCTTGTAAGAACCCATGTGGATGGGCCACCCTCCGGTTTCAGTCCTTCAGGGAATTTATTTTCTTCCCTTCCTCACTAATATCTGCTTGCTTCATTAGCTGCTTATGTGCTCGCATCTCATTTACTCACTGACCTTGCAGGCTCCCATCCTTTCTGGGAGATTACATTGCAAGCTTATTTCGGATGATCTTTCAAAGATCCTGGTTGTAATATAAAAATTATATGTTAGGCCCAGATCTAATGTGAGGACATTATTTCTTTTCCAGATAGAAAACAGCTTTCAGCAGAGCAGGGAGTGATGTGGGAGGAAAGATCTGTTTCCATCAAATTTTCTTTATTTTGCATGAAATTCTGTGATAAGCTACCAACAGTTTTTGTTTTCTCTTGGACAAATGATGTCTCCTTTTTGATCTGGAATTTTTGTCTGTGAAGATCTGGGGGGAATTTCCCACACTTGTCCAAGAGAGTCCAGACATGTCATGGACCAGGGTGTCCACCTTCCCCAAGGTGGGCTTTCTGGCATGGTTCTGGCCAAGAAATCCCACCCACAGACACACTCCTCTTTGTCCAAAACCTTCTCATGATGACAATCACTAGCGCTGACACGTGGCAAAGTCTGTTTTCCTCAGAAAGCCTGTTTAAAACTTTTCTGAGTGCATCAGTCGCATTAGCAAATGCTTTCCCCGTGGCTGCCAGATAAAAAGGGAAGATAAGAAGTATGGCATTAAGATAAGTCTTAATGCCTTAGATCCCAGCAGAATCTAGAGTAGAAAGTTAAAATATTATGGTTTGTTTGGTTTTTTTCCCCTGTTTGCTGGGTGGGAGCCAGGGCCATATCCTGTGCTATCCATTACCTGCTTGCTTCCCCCCTGATGGATGTGTTTTCTGCATGTGGAGGAGGACCTGCTTCGGTGGTGGGGCTCCCACCAGGCAGCTTAATTTACTGGTGGGGCCGTGGGAGGTGATGTAGGACGCCAGGGAATGCGTGAAGCTATGCTAAGTGGATGGGCTGCAGTCCCAGCACGCCAGCAATGCCTGGGGCTTACGTGGTCCCAGACAGACCCTGGGGCAGCAGCCACACTCGTGGAAACCCTACGGTGGGTAAAAGGAAGCCTTTGCTCTGTTTGCTGAGAAAACTACAGAAAACAGAGTAAAAAGTGTATTCCCAAAAGACTGAATCATAGAACTGTCCAGGTTGGAAGGGACCTTTCAGGTCATGGAGTCCAACCATCAACCCAGCGCTGCCAAAACAACCACTGACCCATGTTCCTCAGCACCACGTCTGCCTGGCTTTTAAATCCCTCCAGGGATGGTGATTCCATGACTGCCCTGGGCAGCCTCTTCCAAGGCTTGACAACCTTTTGGGTGAAGCAATTTTTCCCGATATCCATCCATGTCCCTTCCCTGTCCTTGCCCGGCGAGCCCTGTGGTCCCCTTTCATCTCCCTCTCCTAAACCCCTACTCTCCTCCAGGTCCCTCCCTGGGTTTGCTTCTCTTTGCATGTAGGTTTTTGGACCCATGTTCCACCCATGCATCCTTTCTTCCGACAGGGAAAGCTGCAGGATGCTGAGTTATTTATCCATTCAACTATTGTCTGTGTGATAGCCTAAACCGAGGGAAAGATGACATAATTTGCTACAAGTGTCTTACTAAGGGTTTCAGCTGCACCAGCTTGCACGCAGTTATTTCAGCTCGTATTGTGTCATTCTTCCTCTTACATATTTATTTCTGTGTGCACAACCCTACTGGCATTGGGATAGAGAGAGACAGAGGCACAGGAGCACATAAGCATTAGTCACAAGCGCGGTTTCGAAGCAATTAACTCCAAGGTCAAGAATACATTTGTATGTGCCGAAACTGCAACGAGATGTTTTAAGTAGCTGTAAAAAAAAAATAAATAAAAAATAAAGATGATTAAAACCAATTGCTGCCTATCTCCGTTCCATATGTTCATGAACCGGTCCTCTAATTTGATTAAAGGTTTTAACAACAACAGGAAACTAAGGGTGGTTTTCACAAAAGCGTTTTTTATGTCTTGTTATGTGCCATTTCTCAGCTGTTTATTTTTCCCTGCATGGGCAGAAGAGGCCTTGAAGAGGCTTTCATCTCTCTGGGTAAATAAGGAAGAGCCAAGCCCTCCGCCAGCACCACGGCAGGTGGGGAAGGTGCTGGTGGTGCCAAAAGGTTCATCCCAGTCACCAGTGTGGACAACACGTGCCATGATGGCAGAGACCAGCAGGGACCTCCTCGTTCCTCCTGGGGCTGCAGAGAGGATGCACCTCCCCACCCCATTTTCCTGGGCTTTTGGGGGCTTTTTTTTTTTTTTTTTTTGGAGAACAAAAATCCTACACCATCCCCTGTGATGTTTCTGGCCCTGGGTGCCAGCCAGGGCTGCATAAACCAATTTTCTCTCTGGTAGCACCTTGCTGCAGCATCTCCTCGTTAGCAGCACCGAGATGCTACAGCATCTTCCCTGCCCTTGCAAACTGTTATGCAAATAGCACTTGCTGACAGCATAAATACATTCATTTCGGTGTCGCACTAATTGATTTTAGCTCATTAGGAGCGATTTTGCCCTAATTTGATAAGGAAGTGTGAAACTATTTTTTTTTTCCCAACAGCAGGTTTGTTATTTGTTGAGGTATTAGGCAAGTGTTAATTAGACACAGTTCTTCTGTCATGTTGATGGTTTGGGGAGTAGCCACCGTACGGAGAGAACGGGCTCTGGGAGAGCCGCGCCTGTTGCTCGATGCCGTTTGTCAAATTAAGTTAATTACGTTAATGCGGGCGGCATGTGGCACATATGGACGCGTGTCAAAGGCAGCGGCGTGACCCCTCGTCTCCACTTTACGTGAATTTCTTAAGCAGGAGGCACAGAAGCCTCTGGTACCTCTCACAGCGAGGTAACTATTGGGTATTCTTTGAGTGAGACCTTCTTCCCTAGACGTTGTCCCATGTCCCACTGTGTGTACGTGGACCAAAACCTCACTACAGAAATGATCCTTCAGTAAATCCAGAAATGATTCTTCAATAAATCCAGCCCAACATCTGCTTCTTCATATGCTCAAGAGAAACCCTCTCCTGCGTTTATCTCCCAGGAGCACAGGGGTGTTGGTGTCCAAGAACCTGCCCTCTGAGGGGGGTTGTGTCTGATGGACCCGTCGTTTGCATGATCCTAGCAAACCCTGTGGTTGGAGGGGCAGAGAGAATGTCCAAGAAACGTCTCTATTTTGCCACTGAATTGGTAAAACAGCGACTTAGTGTCTCTGGGATAGATTGTCCCAAGTGTTTCTAAGGACCTTCTGGATCCAGAGCTGTCTGAAGGCTGGAATGCCTGGTTTTACTGGGAAGCTGGGTGTTGCAAACACTGTTTTCATTGCAGTTGAAACAAAGCCAAATATTTTCAAACTTACAAGAGCAATGAAAGTTTTTAAAATAAAAGTTTCGAAAGCATTGTTTTCCTTCCAAGAGGGAACTTTTGAAAGAAAATTATTTCTTTTTTTTCTGTTGTTCTGTAGAAAATGTCATTAACTCTTTTCTCTTCTCTTCTCTTCTCTTCTCTTCTCTTCTCTTCTCTTCTCTTCTCTTCTCTTCTCTTCTCTTCTCTTCTCTTCTCTTCTCTTCCTCTTCTCTTCTCTTCAAATTAAAAACTATTACCATATGTGGGGGGAAAAAAATCCCAAACAGTGAAAAATTGGGCATAGCTTTGGGGCTTGTAAAGGGCCTGTGGCTCATGGGGAGCTTGAGGCAGAGACTTTTTCATACAAGCCATAAAAAGAAGCCAGGGCTGTGGTCTGGTGACACTCAGCTGGTGCAGGCAGGCACACATGGAGGCATTTTAAGCTCTCCTGGTTCAGAATGAAATAGCTACCACGCGTCTATGATTGCACTGTTTTCAAGAAATGACACAAATTAACGATGAGGCTGGGAATGTAGATTGCTCACAGATGGGAACTGGAGACAGGAGCAGTGGTGGGACGTGGGCTAATCAAGATGAGAAAATAAAGAGGAAAAAAATGCAATGGCTTCATAAAGCTGAGTAAAAGGTAATTGATGTGAGAGCACTGAAGAAATCATAGGTTTCTTGGGCTTTCCACTGCTGGCTCCCTAGAGGTATCTCTCTAGGTAGGTTGATACCATGAGGCTGCTTTCTGTCCCACCACCCTAGGCATCAGTGGGTGGCCATGGGGGAGACTTCGGGTTATTGTCTGAGCCCCACTCTGTAAAACACTAGTTTCGTGTGAGAAAGGGTCAACTGGAAAAGGGTTGGTGGAATAAGAGCTCTGAGACCTCTGTGGGCATCGGCCCCTGCGTGGCATTACCACGCTAACCCCGGGGTGACTTAGCCCTTGGACAGACAACGGTCCATAACTGTGTTGGACAATATACCTATTTGTCTATGTTTTATCCTTTTTCAAAACCTAAATTTCTACTTTAGATGTTTCTTGTACCTGTTTCTTCCTTTGTGAATGGTGGGTTTTTTAAGTTCTGGTGTACTTAGTCTGGATATAGGTACAAGAAAAAAAAAAAGGAAGGGTCCATCATACCTTGTCCCAGCCTCTGGATTGATCCAGGCTGCATCATAAATACGTCTTGCAGTATCACGTTGGAGCTAACTAAGTGTGACAGCTCATGCAGGGACCCCAGACACCTCTCTTAACAAGTTTATCTGTTCTTTTTTTTGAAAAGGTTTTGTTACAACAAATGTGAAGGGACTGAAGCTGCAGAAGGAAGCCGGTTCAGGTGAATTACATTGTTTACCGAGTCTAAAATGAGTTTAATGACACGCATCTGAAACAAAGCGTTTACAACAATAGCTAATAACCTCCCCATCTTCAGTAGGAGCTGTATAAAGATTGGGCAAGAGCTGAGTTTCCATGAACCACAAGCAGCAGCAGTTCAGCCTCAGTTTGTACTAGCAACCTCTGAGTCAGCCTGCACTGCAAAACAATCACCAAGGGATAAATTTAGCTTTTTCTTTCTTTTTTTTTT
>VZRU01020007.1:86414-98408 GCA_013398155.1 Pedionomus torquatus | reverse complement strand
CTGTCCGGGTCTGCAGAAACCGATGAGCGCGGGGAAGGAGCCCCTGCTCCTCCTGTACCAACAGCATCCCTGGCTCTTTGTCACTCAGAAGGGTAGGGATCAAGATCCTTCTCAACTGGAGAGGCACCTGATGCCCATGGGATGGTCCATGTCCAGATGAGCACGTGTCCCTCTCCGTGCCAGTCTGGATGCTTCCTTTTCTGTTTTGTTTTTTTTTATTATTATTTTTTCTAGTGATCCCTGGTAAAATTCCTCCCCCTAAAGTGACTTCTTGCTCCAGGGGGACCAAACCTGCTCAGGCTGAGGTGCCCCAGCAGCACTGGTGGGGCAACAGGTGTGTGTACAGGAGCTAGAAGCTCTCCAGTGCCAAAATTAGGGACATTATGGCCCCAGCGTGGTTATTTTACACCTCTTGTTCCCTTGCCCTAGGGGCTGGAGAGGGAAGGGCTCTGCATTGCATCCCCACCACCATGCCCAAGCCCTTGAGTGTTTCCAGCAGAGCCAACATTACTTTCCCCATGCCGGGGGGAGCTGGAGGGATGCTGGGCAGTGACAGTGTCCCAGGAAACCCTCTTTTAGAGGCACCAACCTCCCTCCGAGCAGTTTTCCACCACTGGCTGAGAGGAGCTACCCACGCACACGGGGGTGGTGTGTGTGTGTAGGGTCAGAGACCCACACTCAGGGAGGTCAAATTCAGGTTTCCAGACAGCTTCTTGGACCCAAACCTGAAAATGAGGACCAGAAAGTCTCCTGGGACAGGGACTGTTAAGCTCCACAGTGGTTCCTGCAGAGCAAAACCAGACCGAGAGCCAGCAATGGGCTGCCGAGGCTGGTGGGACCCGCTGGAGGGCAAAACGAGAATGTGATGGGACAAAGGAAATGCAAACAATGTGGGAAACTGCAAAAAAAAAGAGAAGAAAAACCAAAAAACCTCTTTTTTCCCCTCCTTTGTTTTCAAAAATAAGGCCATGTCTGCAGGGCGAGGGGGTTATCTGTGTCCCTTGGAGCGGGGCTGGCTGTCAGGCTGCTGGTGGGGGCGATGGGGAGGGGGGTGTGTGAGAGCACCCCCGTTTTTCTCCTGCTGAAAAAGAGGGAAAACGGGCAAGAGCTTGAAAATAAAACCAAGTGGGCACATAAACAGCTTGCCTGCCACCGGGGCCGCATCTCACACTTTGCTGAAGGTTTGGGCGCTGCAGCGGGGGCTGTTTAAGGGGATGGGGCATCTTAAACCTGAGGGTGGATGAAATGATGCGGGGTAAAGAGGGACGGGGAATTTAATTCCCATTAGGAAGGAAGAGGCTTCGACAGCTAATGCTAAATATTTCCTGCATTTCTGAGGGCTAGCAGAGGAGTCACTCACCCAGCCTGCTTGCGGCCGGTTTTACAGCTGCCTTTATGGTCAACGGGCAGAGCTGGCAGACAAAACACAAACAACAAAGCACCTCGGAAAAACTTCTGGAAGATATTTACGCGCATTCTCGTAAAACGTGGCAATATTTTAATCCCTCACCTAATATTTACATAATTTTATCTCCATTTTCCGTTCTTTAGCAGGCGGCCACGGCTCCCACCGAGCGTGGGGCTGGGGCTGCTCGTTATTAGAGCGCATCCCGGGCACTTCTTGATCTGTGCAATATAGTGAAAATCACCTTTATTTTCCCCTTAAGGGAGATGAGCTGGCATGCATGGTAGAGCAGAGGTTGCAGAAGCATCTCCCGTACGCCTGGCTGGCTGGTACCACTCTGGGGGGCTGCGTGTCCTCATTTGGGGGGACATTTTGGCAGGAATAAGTGTTGCTGAGCATTAAAAACGCTGTGCTGGGAAGCCCATCTCATTTTCACTCCGCTCCCTCTTGTAAAGCTCAGTCGCTAAAAATAGTTTGTCTTCTTTAAAGAATAGTGTGTAAAAAGCCCAGAAATTCCCTTGCCATTTAAAGGCACAGAGATAAAAGGCTGAAAATTATGACTAGACAATATGAATGGTCTGGCTAAGTAATTTATTACCGTGAGCAAACCCTCTTCCCACCCCCCCACCCCCTCTTTTTTTCTTTTCCAGCTATCCCCACTGCGTGCTAACGTTTCCATCATGGGTGACACAACTGGCGCGTTGGCAGAGCAGAAGGAGACAGATACACACAAATCTCCCCGCGCGGATGTCCTTCCCCATGCTGACAGCAGCGCTGAGACCCATCAGGATGGATGAATGGCCCTGGTATCTGTTTGATTTATACCCCAGCTGGGCCACAGTAAAAATGAANCCCACCCCCTCTTTTTTTCTTTTCCAGCTATCCCCACTGCGTGCTAACGTTTCCATCATGGGTGACACAACTGGCGCGTTGGCAGAGCAGAAAGAGACAGATACACACAAATCTCCCCGCGCGGATGTCCTTCCCCACGCTGACAGCAGCGCTGAGACCCATCAGGATGGATGAATGGCCCTGGTATCTGTTTGATTTATACCCCAGCTGGGCCACAGTAAAAATGAAAATAAGACTCGTAGGAGTTTCTCTTGATAAATACCAGTGTTATCGTCGCAGCCCCACAGAGGTCACTTATTTTCTCCTAGAGATTGGCAAGAGCCAAGGAGATATTATGTGGGCCAAGATATTTATGAGAATATATAGCAGGGTCTTTATTAAGACAAAAGGGAAATGTTGGGAAAGATTAAAATAAAAAAAAAAGAAACCAACATCCCAACCCTTTATGATCCTTTTAGTAAGGAATTACTGAAGCTACAGTAGTCCTAATGTGGGGAGGGCAGGGGAGACGCCAGGGCACACCCCGACGTTTCTCTTGGCAGAGCAGCAGGGCTGAAATACCTCGGGCAACATTTACGAATAACAAAAGTCAGCAAATACAATGCTACGGTTTCCAGGGAAACCCAGCCTTGGCCTTTGGTCCCACGTTTCAGCGGGTTTCATTATCCTCTGTGGGTTTAGTATAATGAATTGGCTGTTGATGGATGCTGCCGCCTCGTTTGCGGAGGTTTCCGCTGGAGCCCAGTCGAGGTGGGATGCTGGTCCCAGTGGGATGCTGGTCCCAGTGGGATGCTGGTCCAGGATGTGCCGTGAGCACCAAAAGCAGCCAGCATCCCCTCGGAGGGGTCTCTCCTAGGTCCAGATCGCAGCATATTGAGGGCCCTCATGAACCAGTTGAGTTTTTTATCTTTATTGTGGCGATTCTGTATGCTTTCTGCATAAATAAGAGGCATTTATGGCTTTCTCATACCTTTCCAGCACTTAAACCCTTACTCAGCTGGTCATGTGGAATAGTTTTTATATTATACCATCCATACCTTGTATGGGTTCTTCCAGCTGATTGCTTTGTTAATTATCCATAGAACCACGACACTAAACAAGGTTTAATGAGTGTCTCCTGATTGGGATTATCTGCTGAGGTTTCTGCATGGACGACTCTTTCCTTTATAGCGCCGGGTCCTGCTTCGAGCCAGAACTCATAAATTACAAAATCTGGAGCAAAGCCACTCACTCTTCCTGCAAAATCCTTGCTGAAATAATTTTTGCCTCACTCTTTTTATAAAAGACCCCCAGGAATTCCAGACCAAATGGGAAGTTCCTGCTAGTCAAAATTACTATATAAATATATACATATATATTTATATATAAATATATACGGGCTTGGAGTGGTTTTCATGGCCACGAACCTGCCCCTTATAGTCCCATCCTCGCCTCTCCCAGTTTGAATTGCTGGAAATAACTGTTTCTTGCCATTTGAACCAGAGAAACAGAATGGTGACAAGATTTCCAAAGGCTATGGGTAACTGAGATGACAGAGAGCCTAGTATTGCCCAAAACCAACAGGCAATGGGAAAAAAGTCCTCAGAAAAGCTGTCGCTGGTTTTTTACATTTTTTTTTTTTTTTAGTAGATCAGTCTCTAAACAGAGATTGCCTGAGGTCACACAGGATACATGATCTGTCTGGGACCTTGGTGGTATCTGGGTATCTAGCCCATTCTTCCTAGGCAAAACCAAGCCAAACACCTCAAAAACCGAGGTGAAAAAAAACCCTCCCCATTAATTTTGTTTTTCTTCTTAGCAAAGGCCCAGTTTTATGCACCGTTTCAATCATTTAAAAAATGCATTAAATATGGAACTGTAAATTTTTACTGTCCCACTTCACTGTATTTTGAAGCTGCATTTCAAAAAAGCTTTGGAACAGCCGTCTTGCTTTGTCTTGATAATTTTTATAGTTTAAAAAAAATCTGGAAACAGATCAGGAAGTAATTTTCCTGACTGATATGTCAACGTGAAGATGTTTAAACTGAAAGTTCGGAGATGGTGCTTTGAATGGAGGCAAACATGCTGGTTTCAAAATTCCACCATGCCATAAAGGAACCGTATATTGAAAATCACAATAGACATTTTCACATGAAAATATAAATAGATAAAAGGGTTATTCTCCAGAAAAAAAAAAAAAAAAAAAAAAAAAAAAAAGAAAAGAAAAGAAAACAAAACAAAACAAAACGTTTTTGAGTGGAAAATCATGAGCAAACCTGGAAATAGCAGGTGTTGATGCACGTCTCCTCGCAGGAGGAGCAGCAAATCCTGGTCTTGCATGACGTAGACCCCCTGAAAGCCCAGCAGTGACCTCTGCAGCTCTGTTGGGTTCAAATGTCAATGGATTTGGTCTCCTGAAAGCCTCAAAAAAATCTTGGTCTTCTCTTATATTCATGAGCTCGTGACAGCAGCGCCTGTGGCAGAATCATGAGTCCATCCTGCTGCTTCCAAATGAGCAGTTTGAGAACCTCCAGCTGCTGCTCACCCACGTTCTAGCCTTGTTTTTTTCAACAATCTGGGGAGTCATCCCCATTCTGCTTCTTGCTGACTTTCCAGCTCAAAACTTCATGTGTTTTATACAATGGATAGAATATACTCTAAGCTATTGTTTTGTATTATAATTTTCTGTCTATTCTGGAGCAATGGGTCTATTTTACTAAAGCTTCAGACTTCTTGAGGGATCATTTATGCTTTAAGGAAATCATTGATTTACTTATTGCATGTTTATTTTTGGAAAAGAGTAGTGTGAAGGAAAGAGGAAAGCATGGAGAGAAATTACAATTACATTGACTGATTCAAGCGTTTTTTTAGGTGGAGTCTCATGTTATTCATTAAAGCCATCTCAACATATTAAAAAAAAAAATAATAAAATGTCTTGAAGCAGGTCTAAAGGATTAGCTACTTTTCTTTCAGTGAGAAAGC
Organism: Pedionomus torquatus; assembly: GCA_013398155.1. NCBI lineage: Eukaryota > Metazoa > Chordata > Aves > Charadriiformes > Pedionomidae > Pedionomus > Pedionomus torquatus. The sequence continues at coordinate 93,190 of VZRU01020007.1, read as the reverse complement.
CTCACGGAGACACCTAGATATCTAAAACCGCAGCTCCTAAAATGGCAGGATGTGCTATTGGATGTTGGTGGCTGCGTCACTCGTACCTAAAGTTAGACTCTGCAGTTAGAAATAGCTCATGTAGGAAAAAAGTCTGCCAATACCTACTCCTCTTGAATCGAATGCCTCTGTGTCACACACATGGTTTTGCTAAAAGTCTTAAAAGTCAACTTGCTACTGATGTCCTCTAACACCATGCAGGTGGGTCACCATGAGCTTCTGATGTCCGTGGACCACATTCCGCTCCTCGCAGCCTCACTACGTGTCTTCCTTGGGTCTCCCAGGGAGTTCGGTGGAGAAAACAGTGGCATGAGATGTTCTGTAAGGAGGCCATGGACCAGCAAATCTTTTAACTTCAGTGTCTTAAGCTCATGTTCCACCACGTCTAAGGGTGGAAGCAGTGACAGGGGTTGCTCTGTCATGGAATCATAGAAACATTTGGGTTGGAAGAGACCCTTAAGATCATCATGTTAAGCTGACGCTGCCAAGTTATCACTAAACCGTGTCTCTCAGCATCACATCTACCTGTCTTTTAAATACCTCCAGGGATGGTGACTCAGACATTTCTCCAGCTTTAGAATGTGAAACCCACAGCAGTATCTTCCTCCCAACTCCCCCTTTCATTATTGCTGAGCTATAGGTGAAGAGAAACCTGCTGTAGCGAATTTGTGTTTCTGGAGAAGCTTCATGAGATGCATCCCCAAGAATATCCTTCATGAGATTTGCTTTTTCCACTTGCTGGCATGTGAGTGATACCTGTCTATGGTTTCAGGGGAGAGGATGGCAAGAGGATGGAAACGCAGCCCCTCTTGCCATCACCGGCATCCACATCTGCACCTGCCTCTGCCCAGGGAATCCAGGCTCCAAAGAAAGGATGCTCTTCTTTTAAATCTTGGCCACCTCCTCTGCTTTTTTTTCTTCCCTTTTGCAAACACTCTCAGTGAGTTCTTTTTCCTGCGGCGTTTTGCAGTGTGGGCCAGGATTTGACAAGTGACTCACCATTTTGAGTGCCAAGGGCGAGAAATGGGTTTTTTTTTTTAGAAATTAAACTCTCGACAGATTTGGAAAACAAATCCCCTTTAAGGTGTCTCCCGAAGGAGAGACAAAGGCTCCAAGAGGAGGCTTCAAAAGGGAAAGTGCTTACAATTAAGTCATTTTACAAATATCTTGGCTTCTGTGCTTAGGGGCTGAACAGCTTTCATCTTCTCTCGGTAAATATTGATAGTGGATTTTGGAAATTAAAGTGAATTTACCATTTCACCCCCTAAACGAAGCAACAACGGGACAATATGCTTGAAAATGTCGGTTATATTTTCTCAGTTAATTGTGTGGCTTGTGACACTCGGAGTAGCCTATAAAATCCAAACTGCTTAAAAAGCTTGGATCAAATCTGGTCTTCGTTTTTGGACGCGTAGGGCTGATGTCTCTGCATGATTAGGGTAATCCTAAAGTACACGGTTTGCTCTTCAGGCCGGCTCTTTTATGTTTCCCATATGTATTTAATTCTGTAAGCAACACGTTTCCACTTTTTCCTGATTTTGTACTCTTTGCCTCTAAAACCAGCAAAATCCGTAGTCGCTAAAGGGATTCTGGTGTGATGGCTTCATTCTGAAATAACGTCATGGAGACAAAGTTCAGAGCAACCCTCACCTGCTCTTCGTTTATTGCAAATGAGATTAAAATTTTATCTGAGGTCTTTTTTGTTTTTCCTGAGCTTCGCTGCTCTGTGTTTTCATCAAGCACATAAAAGAGTGTTTCTGTACCGTTTTTTTTTTTTTTTTTCCCCAGCAGTTTAGTGGTGCAGAGGTGCTTGTGGAGGCATTTGCTTTCTGAAAGGGGCTCCTCTGAAAGCTTCCCATCAGCTCATCCCAATTTCCGCGTCTTAAAAGCGACCCAGGAAAGGGATGGGTGATCAGAAGATGAGAGATGTTAAGGGCAGCACATCTGAAACCGGGCTGAGTTACAGCCCACTCCTCCCTGCTGGGGCATCTTGACTTCTCAGGTGGGGAGGCAATGGGTCTGTTTGGATTTTTAATTATTCCTTTCTTCAGAATTAAGCCCTTTTCCCTTATATTTCCATCTGTGGCAGGAGCAGCCGAGCTCATTCTTTAGCTTCTTCATTTGGGCATCATCACCATCACAAGAAACATCAGCTTGGCTCCGAAGGGAAGGCTTATAAACAGATTGCAGTGGCTGTTGCTCCATCCAAAACACACTGTAAGCATCGTGTGTACAACAGGTAAAATAGCAAACATCACTGGGAACCGCTTCAAGAGGGCTTCTACTGCTTGCAGCTGCTCCCCTTGCGAATTTCAAGTTTCTTTAAATGAAACTTAACAGCAACAAGCCTTTTATTTTGCTAATGTTTCCAACAGCTCGGCCTTTTGCTCTTGCTATGGATTCGTTCTCTGCAGAGGCAGGGAGATGTGGCTTTTACATCTCTGGCATGGCAATTCCCCCATATACAGTATAATATTCTGTCTTTTATGGGCAATTTCGGGTGACTGCATCCTATTTTTTAATCATGTTTCTCTCTCAATGGGCAGGCAAGTCGGTCAGGACCAGGCTTGGGTGATTGAATAGTCCAGATGAAGCTCAGTTTTGGGATGGTGTTTTTTTTTAACACATTGCATTTCAACACAGGGCTATATTTTACACCCTGAGAAGCTGGTGCAATGGCCCTTGCACTGGATCAGGTGTTTTAGCAATAATGATGAAAGCATTTTGCACGTTTGTAATATGGTGTCTCTTAACCGAGCATCCCCGTGCACTCTGGAAAAACTCATTCAATCTCACAGAGATCCCTCGAGGCACGCGAGCAGCAGCATTGCCGTGCCAGAAATAGGGACGCTTAGAAAGGCTGACAGTAAATACTTTAATTGGGCCTTCGCTGGGGTAATTGCAGCAGCAGCAGCCCTGGCTGGTGGGAGAAAGAAAGGAAAGGATGCTCTTCCCTTCTCCCCGGGGAAAGCAAGGAGTGAGCATCCATGAGGAAAATGCAACTGCTTTTATGTGTTTCTGGGCTGTCTCAAGGGAAACATATTTACGCCTTTGGTTTTGCTTCCTTGCCCCCAACGAGGCCAGGGAAACCATATTTCATTGCTCCCAGCTAGTACCACTTTGGATTGCAAATGTTACGAGCTGAACTGATGGGAGATGCATTAAATTAGTGATAAAGTCTGCAATGGCTTTTGCGCAGGGGCGATTGCGTTTCGGTGCCTGTGCTGAGAAGCTTATTTTCCCGTGCTATGAAGGAGCTGTAACCGACCCAGGCAGGGAAGAGCTGGTGCTGGGTCTCTGCTCCTCCATCACCCAGCTGGCGGCCCTCGGGAGAGCCATCGCCACGAACGCTTGACTGCTCAGCAGAGCCTCCCATCAGCAGAAGAAAGTTTGGAAGCACAAACCCAAGGAGGATGGAGAGCTCGGGGTGCCAAGGCAGATCCCAGCCTGCCAAAGCGGGGGAAAGGAGGAAGCCACTCAGACTGCAATAAACTTGTTATTGTTTTCAAGGAATGGGATTAATTAGCTATCTATGGAATGAGCCGGATAAATCAAGCATGACGGGCAGCTTCCAAATCAAATGAATCCTTCAAAGTCTACTTTCAAGAGGCTTCAGTGGGGCAGTGTTGCAGCCTGGGGTTTCCCACGTAGGTCTTCAGACCTTCACCTATACGGCTTCCTATGGAACCATGTAGTGATGTGGCAGGTTGCTGCCTTGGGCTGGATGTCCAAGGAAAAAATCCAGTGGGTTCAGGGTTCCCTAGGACTGAGGCTTGGCCGGGATACCCAGCAGTGCTGCCCCACTCCCATTACATGTGCACTAGCCCTGCTCAGCCCCCGGGGGGTGAAGGCACCTAACGATTATCCATTAATTAACCCCCAGGACATGCCTGTGAGCTAAGTGCTGCTAGCGTAGCCCGCTTCCCCAGGGGAGCTGGATGTTGTGCTGCCAACAAAGCCGCTTGATTTCCCTGTTGTGGAGGAGGAGATCTCGGCAGAAAATACCGTANGCTGCCAACAAAGCCGCTTGATTTCCCTGTTGTGGAGGAGGAGATCTCTGCAGAAAATACCGTAGGAGGCTGCTCCGGGGGTGTTTTCATAAGCAAAGTGCTTCCACGCTAAATGAAAAATTGGAAAGAAGCATGTCTTATATCAAGGATCTCGGTGAATGAGCTGTGACTCATGAGTCCTGAACGAGAAACTCGCTGCCATCTGTCTTTATTTTACCACCCTGCCTGACTTAGCTCAGCCGCGCACAGTGACAAGCTGCTACCCATGCGGTGGTGGCAGAGGAGGGGGTGGCATCCCCTGGCAGTCCTCTAACAGGACACCCCAGCCTCACGTTCCCCCCAAACCTGCAGCGTACAGAGGGCTTGGGGGGGGGGGGGGGGGCTGGAAAAACCCTGGGAAGCTCAGGCGGGTGGTTTTGCCTGTGAAAGTCTCCAACACGGACGGACTGCAGCATCCCCGGGGGATGATCCGTGTCCTCCCTGGTCACCCATCCTCCTTCTGTTGAACCAAGAGGCTGAGGTGGACCTTCGCTTCCAGTTAACCACAAAAATAAACAAAGAGAATGCATTATGCATGTACAGAAAGAGTCTGAGTTAATGAAACATAACTGCGGTCTTCCGGACTAATATAACATTTGCATTTTTCTAACTTTAGTAATTTGCCAGACTTTGGCTCTGGCTTCAATGAAGGAATAATTACTTGTTTTCATAAAGAGGAGTGTTGATTTAAAAAATGCTAGCTCTGCTTTGTGAATTCAAGGGGAAATGCTTTACTTCATATCAATCAAGCTCTTTTAAGCGATGCAAGTTCATTTCACGCTCCTCTCCTTGATTTCGGTACCCTGTGTTCAGCAGCAAGAGCAAAGCACAGAAATAAAATGAAGCCTGGTTGGCAAAAATAGCTTTTGCAGAAGAAGATGGAAGGAAGGGAAGGTTTAAAGCTGATGCCTTGCTTTGTCCTGCCTTGTTTGTCAGGAATAGGCAGGAGGCTGATGAGATGGTCAGCATCCTGTGCAGGTAGTCCAGGTGCCCGACTGAAATGTCACTCTGAGGTGTCCTGTGTGCTCTGTGGTCCTTCCAGAAGTCAAAGTCCAGCCAAGGTTTTGGCCACCATCTGGAAACGCCCCACTGCCTGGGTGGCTGGTCCTAAACCTCTGGTATCTCCAGGGTCTGGTTGAAGCTGACTCAGATTTCCCATCGAGAGGTTGGTGAACCTGCAGGTGGTTCCAAGGAGAGGCTGGAGAGCATCTTCCACCCTACACAGTTGCTGAAGGACAGGTGAGGACCCAGGGACAACGTTCACATTAATCTTCCTGCTGGCTTCAGCCTCAGATCAGGGAATGTTCACTGTGTCCAACTACACTGAGGGTGTCAGGAGTTGTTTTCCACTGCAAAAGCTCCTTGACTTTGTTTACTGCTGAAAAGCCTCATTTTAGGGAGTGGAAAGGCCTTAGGAAGAATAATAAAAATAATGTGAACCCTCAAAAATATACCTCACAGCATCCAGCAGATAAAATTTACCTGTCTGGCTTAGCAAGGCCTTCACTTGGAGGGGAGCAGTGAGGGGCTCAGAATGGCAACATGTGGAAGAGATCTCTGAAAGCTCTCTGATCACATGGAAAATGGAATGTGAACCTGCAACTGGAAAGGCAAATTTGGACCAGGAATAAGGAGCAACATTTTAACAGAAAAAGAAAATATGCATATAAATAATCAATGAAACGACGTGGAGGGACCTGCTGTTCTCTGGCCAGGTGTCCACGGCCACCCCAACCCATGTCAGATGAGAGGCAGAGTATCTCTCTTGGCCTCATCACTTCATGCAATTTTTTTCCTGTGCCCCATGGTTACAGATATGTTTGTCCATGGTGAAGTTGAACCTTTGATCTAAACGGGAAAAAAATGAAATGTCATTCAAAGGAATTTCTTCTTAGTCTAGATTTGTGGGGAAAATACCCCCATTAGAAAAACAAGGGTCAGTTGGCAAAGTGCGGGTGCCAAGATGCCCTTTGGGGAGATCTGAGACCCAGATCTCCCCAAGTCTAGGGCTGGGTTCACAGGCTGAAGGGGCTGAACATTGCTGCTCTTTGCTAATGTTGCTATTTCGGAGTGCCAAGGCAATTATCTCAATTCTTTGGGTAAAAACCTTCTGCTTTTGCTCATCCATAGACTAGAGGCTGGCTCTTTGTTATTGTTTTTTTTTTCTTTTTCTGGGTAACCCTCACTTTGTGCACTGGAATATAGGAGGCATTTTCCCTTTTCTTGTCCTTATTTCTCTCGGTGAGGTTCTAATTGTTCCTGTAAGCCATAATTCCCAGAGGGCACGCTGCGAAACCAAAAGGACAACGCATCACTGTGGTTTTAAATTTCTTTCTTAGCTAGTGTTTTGGAAACAACTTGCCATTCTTCAAAGTGGCTTCAGTTTTGATATTCCTATTTATTGCTTGTGAATGTGGGGAATAAAAAAAAAAAAAAAGGAGACTGCTCCTCTTCCTCCTCTCCTTTCCCAAGATGCAAAATGAGCAGCCTTCTTACCGGCTTTTGTAAATGATCACCGACTGACATCTCCTATCAATGCGCTTCCAGGAGTGACATAGCGTAAAAAATAAGAAAGGACCACGAGAAGAGCATCCCATTCAGCACGTCTCCGCGGCAGCCAGCCGTGGAGCACTCAGCACCCACGCATCACTGCCTGAGAGGTAGCTCTCCTCTACGGGGACAAAAAAA
>VZRU01020007.1:60657-86389 GCA_013398155.1 Pedionomus torquatus | reverse complement strand
AAAAAAACAAACCAAAAACAAAAAACAACCCCAAAAACACAGCAAAAGAACGAAGCTCCCTGCATTCCATCTGCTGTTCGTTTTAGCAGTTGTGGAACAATAATTGTGTATATTCCCAATGGTGGCAGGAGTGATGGCTGTAGTAGATATGGGCCAGAGAAGACAATCGCAGGGCAATTTCTCGCGGTCTTTAATGGACTTGTATTGTGCTCGTGGGCAGCAGAGTGTCCTAATCTCCTCCTAGCGGGGGTCTGTCTCACCGTGGGGGTCGTTGCAGGGACCCTCTCAGCTTTGCCTGGCTCGGCAAATTCCTTACGGGCCAGATGCTGCCACCTTTATCCCCGTTCAGTGGTGCCTACCCCCAGGACCTCATCCGACGGGATGCAGGGAGCGAAGCCGGAGGCTGCGGGGGGCCCTCGGAGCTGCCCCTTCTCAGCTGCTGATTTTAATGGGGATTTATTTGTAAGCTGAGCAAACCAAGGAATTTCTCCACTTAAGGGAAGAGAAAAAAAAACAAACCAACAACTCAATAACACACCAGCTAGAGAACATTTCTTCCCAGCCTGTGTCCTTCATGGATATTTTTCTGCAGTATTTTTGGCTAATTGTGTTATGAAAGACTGAGGGCTCCTCTCCAAAGCCTTTCTGCAGCTTTTGCCAAAGATGTTCTTAAAAAATAATAATAATTAAAAAAAAAAGAATCAATGCTGGCTTTACCCCTTTGCCTGGAATAAATTTTGCCAAGAGAGTAAAACAAGCAGAGAGCCTCACCTTTTTGTTATGGCCGTGTACTATCACTGCAGGCACACAGAAAACAGTAAGATTCAATAAGAATTGGGTTTAAGCCTCCACCAGCACATGGAGAACGTGAGCCATCACAGCTGTTGGCAAGGAATTTAGCACCATCAGACGCCTTTTTTTTTTATAGGGAGCCAAAGTCCTCGCTCTCACTTTGGGCTAGTGGTTGCTGTGGAGGAAGGAATGGGGTCAGCATGTCGCCACAGCAAAACCTCTAAATTTTGAGTGGAAAAAAAAAAATAGCCCTGGCTTTGTGTTTCCTTCACCCTTGATCACCAGCCTGAGTGTTAATGCCCTTCCCTGGTCATGCTGCAGAGCTAGGGAACCTTCTCTCCTTTTCTCTTCCAAACCATCAGGGAGATGTCCTGGCTCTCCAAGGTGTTCCTTTTCTTTCCTTTCTATTTATTTACTGTCTAGCATCAACCAGGGGCATCATTCCCATCACAGGTACAATATGGAAGTAAATGACGGAGTTATTTGAGGGGTTTCAAGGGCTGAGCTGCTGAGCGCTTGGAAATCTGGAAGATCCACCTCATTAGGTTAATTGAGCAATTTCCATTTCTGCAAACTGTGTAAATAGGACCTGAAAATCATGGAAAAACACCAACTGAATGGCTGGGGTTTTTTTTTAGTGTTATTTATGTTTATTAGAGGGATGAAGCACCTCTCCTATGAAGACAGGTTGAGGGAGCTGGGGCTGTTCAGCCTGGAGAAGAGAAGGCTCCGGGGAGACCTTGGAGCAGCCTTCCAGGATCTGAAGGGAGCTCCAGGAGAGCTGGAGAGGGACTCTTGGTCAGGGAGGGGAGCCATAGAATGAGGGGTAATGGTTTTAAACTGGAAGAGGGGAGATTTAGATTGGATATTAGGAAAAAATTCTTTACTGTGAGGGTGGTGAGGCACTGGAACAGGCTGCCCAGGGAGGTTGTGGATGCCCCATTCCTGGAAGTATTTAAGGCCAGGCTTGATAGGGCTTTGAGCAACCTGGTGTGGTGGGAGGTGTCCCTGCCCATGGCAGGGGGGTTGGAACACAATGATCTTCAAGGTCCTTTCCAACTCTAACTATTCTATGATTCTATGATTCTATGTTATTTAATCCCTTAGGGACTGGCAGTGGAATCAAGGCAAGAGAGAAAAATGAGAATGAGGGTGCAAAACCAGCCAGCTGATGGAAAAGCCAAGAACTTGGTAGAGGACCTGCCCTTAGCTTTTGTCATACAATGAGACATGAGCTACCTTTATCTCAACGTCAAGGCAATATTTAGGGGAAACTCCATTTATATCGCCATTTCTTCAATTTATTTATTCTTTTTTTTTAGTTAAATGTTTGTCACCACTTTGAATATTCACCTTGAAATGTGGCTGTACTTGTATTTGCCGTTGCCCCTATGTTGGGCAAGAGACTTGAAGGCAGAGTCGGACTGGGTCTGTAAAGTTTTGAAGCAAGGTTTAGGAACTTTGTGGTTTTGAAATGGATGCCATCACTGAAGCTATTCCACCCCACCTGGAAAGACACAACTTGTGTTCTGTAAAGCATGTCATCAGATGGCTTGGTCTTGGCCACATCAAATGCTTAAAGACCCGATACATTCATCTTAAAAGATGATAGCACTGGAATGATGACTTTTAAAAAAAAAAAAAAAAGGGAAAACTGGATCTGACCTGTCTTTTCAGAGCCGTTTTCGTCCATTTTTATGTCTCTAGCTATTTAGATGGCTGGTGAACCTCCTCTTTTCCAAGCCTCCCAAGGCACCGGGAGGTATCTGCTGGTGCGTATCTGCCCGAGTCCCCAGGACCACACCTTGCACGTTACGCTCCACCGTTGCTGTTAGATCCTCCCATAGACACCAACATTTTTTGATGTCTGTCACGGGCCTCCTCTCACGTAGATTGCCTTCAGGCTGAACTTTTGTGTAATGTATTTTGACACCCCATATGGTCCCCATGGTTCGCTCAGGCACAAGCTGAAATCCTGCTCGCGTTGTTGGCAACTGCCGATATCTGGAAGCAGCCTTTCCTTTTTTTTTTTTTCCTTCCATGGTGATATTCACATTTGGGAAGATTAATGTGATGATCAGGCACTGGCGAGGAGATGGAGTAGATGACCTAATAGGTCTTTTCCATCTCTAATTCCTGCGGTTTATTAAGTGGGATTCTTTGTTGCCGTGGCACTAATTTGTCTGAGCTGTCACCGCCGAGGGAAGGCAGAAGAGGTGGTACTAACGGTGTCATCTAAATCCATCTTTTTTTTTGGCACCTCTGCCCCTGCGAATCGAGAGTACCATCTGGCGAGCGGGCAGGTTGCCACGCCGGCAGATGGGCAGGAGTGTATCGAGCTATGAGACCATGTATGATTATCAAATGTGTTGTTGGGCGAGGATTTCCAGCAGGAATATCAAAACAACTTTTCGTAATGAGCTTCTGGTTCCCGGGGAAAAAAGAGACGGGCCATTTAGCTCCCCAAGAAACCAGCCAAAATTCAGGCCCCTCCACCCCGGGGCTGAGCAGCACTGGGGCTGACTGGGGTGGGGGGGATCCTTCCCTGTGGGTACCGGTGGTTTGTCAAATGGCTGGATGCTGGCAGCCAGCGCTACCCACGGCACCGGGATGCCATTCCCTAGGGAGGCAGATCGGAGCGGCCAGGGCTCCTGCTTCTCCTCTTGGAGCCGCAACCCACCACTGGAGATTTTCGGGCAGAAAACCGCTCCTTTAGATGAAAGGTTCTTCCGAGAGGGAACTCGTAGTTAAAAAAATGGACGTCGCAACTGGTATGCCCACCTGTCACACCATTTGCCTTCAGGTCTTGTCCCTGTAGCTGGGATGTAAACACAGACAAGGCACTATTTGGTGGCACAGAATATTTTCAGCTGGGAATCCAATATTACAACCTTTTTACTTTCCAATGAAATGAGGAAAGCTACTTTTCTCTTAACATCTAGGTTTTTTTCTTTCAATTTCACAGCCACAGGACAAAGCCAGACACTCTCCACTTGGGGACAACATGAGTGGAGGGACCGTGCCTGGAGGTGGCTTCCCTAGATGAGCCACACCAAGCATTGTATGGGATGGGGGCACTGGGGTCCATTTTCTCCTCCTCACACCAGTCCCCTTTGATTTAACCAAATCAAGCTAAAACAAACAGATAAGATGGTCTTTACTGCCCATCAAATCTGGAGCTGTGGCCTTTCATTACTCCGGGGAAGGTGGTGAGGATGGTGCTGGTGCTGCAACAACCTCCACTCATCCAATGGGGTTTATTAGCACGGGCTCTCTGCCACCCAAAAGTGGCTGAATTTAATCTGGGTCCAAGCTGGCACGTGATGTGGCAAAGCTCTGCCCATGCCTGGGCTAATGAGCCTGGGCACCGCTTCCTCGGCGTGGAGTCGGTCCTGGTCTGCAGAGCGTGGTGGGATTTATCTACAACCAGATTAAACTGCCCGGGGATCACATCCAAATGGAAAAAAAAATCACTGAATGGCATATTTAATATGCAGCCGTGGTGCTCAGGGCTGTAGGTCGACTGGATACTGAGTAAATAGGAACTGCAGCAGGAAAATCAACATCGCTTCATCCCTAATGACCTGAACCCTCCTGTGATACAGGGGGTTCCCCTTGGGGGGACTTTGCCCATCCCTACAGGTGGGAACCTCACTGGTTCTGACAGAAACGGGATTTTGTGCTGGGCTTCCAAGCAAACACCATGGTCTATGTTGACTCAGACATCAAGCAAAAGTGGTGGGAATACCTGGTCTGCACATGAGCTGAGAGAGGGCAGGGGGGAGGAGCAGTGCCTTCAGCGGTGCTCTTGGTCCTCAGCATCTGTGAAAGTGCTTTCTTTTGCTTTGCAACACCCAAGAGGAGATGGTTTTGATAAAGAGGGAAAGACAGATGTAGCCAGATGGATCCATGTGGAACAGGATCCTGTGATGTAAAGCTTTCCTAATGCTCTCTGGATTGCTTTAGAGGTGGTTTCGGTGACCCTTCATCAGGTCTTCTTCCAAAACACCTTCTTCCAAATGGCAGATCCTGTACCCCAGCACTTTCTCCTCCCCAAACTGAGCCAGTGCCAGGAGCTGGGCACCCCTCTTCTCTGCGGGCTGTGGTGGGTGCCCATGGGAACCCAATGACTGCTGAGGTCACAGGCATCAGCACACCCAGGGACATCCTTCAGTAAAACCTGCCCAGAAGAGCTCCGTGCTAACTGCCTGGGAAACCAGGGTGAACGGAGCAAGGCCATGAGCTAGAAAAAACATCTGGGGAACTATAAGACCATGGGGTTTCATGAGAAACATGTTATTTAGGGGGCTCACCTGCCTGGGTCTGCTGTTTGTTCAGCCAAGAAGTCAACACAGGACATCTCTTTGCTCCTGCTTCTCAGCCCAAACTCTCAAGGATCTGTAGAAGGAGAATGATGAGTACCACGCTTGGGAGCAGACCTTTCCTTCACTCAATCCCTGCTGGCATAAATATCATCCTGAGAAAGCCCTGTGTGATTGCTGATGTGGTACGTCCCATGCTCTCTCACATGTGATCACAAACACAAGCACAAACACCCTGTGATCCTTGTGGTCCCACCCACACCCCAAAAAGATGCATGATAACCTTCCAAGGCGATGTCTCTTATGCTGGTTTTCAGATTAGAAACAAAAAGATGAAATTATTTCCTTCTAAAATAAGATTAAATATGGCTAGAAGTCTGGTTGTCATGACATTTAAAAATGAGCTGGTACTAATATCAAAAAAATAGAGATGTTCCCAAGTCGAGGAGCTGCAGCTGGACAGCTGACCATGGTATTCTCATTCACACTCTCCTTGAGGAGGTGGACCAGGCTGATGCTGAGGAAAATCCCAGACCACTGGCCTGGGATGCTACATTACCACCAGCCTTGCAGGCAAGAGCAGAAGCAGGTCTACAGCTGATGCAGTACCAGAACATTTTGTTGACCTGGAAATAACAAATCCACTACTTGGGGTGGAAAACAGTTGAGTTCTTACCTGTTTTTCCAAGGAATATGAGCATTCTAGGCTTCAGCAACTCATTTTTGCTGCTCCATACCTTGTATCTCCTGGAGCTATAACCAGAAGGTAGCACTCAAAAGGATGGTGGGCTCCAACCATGGTGTTTCCTATGGAGTGTAGGCTGATGTGTCTCCCCAAGCAGAGGATTTCTGTGGTGGGAGAAGCCAGGGTCAGTCCCCAAGGGTTCAGTATATGACCAGAGGGGAACGTAGTGAACTAAAATAGAAAAATAAATAGAAAACAAAGAGTAGAAAATAAAACTGAAAGAAAGAGAGACTGTGTCAAATGGTTTTCATTAGCACCACAAAGCTGTCCAGCCAGGAATGGTTTGTAACTCGAACGGATTTCCCAATGGAAATGCAAAAAGTCTAATTATACAGAAATGGTGAGGACCAAAAGAAGAGCAATTTCCAGAAACAAATCTGCCGTGCAGCATATCAATGTGTTAAAGGCGTCTTTTTTTTCAGACTGGAAGCCAAATCAATTTATATTTATTTCTCAGACCAATGAAAAGTGTGGTCCTGTGTGGGGGATTAGGGTACTGAAAATACCTTTTGCTAATAAATAATTCACTTTGGGAAAGCAAAGAAGGTGTGGGGGGGAGAGAAGGGGGTGGGGTGGGGAGTAGTAAAAGGACCTGGAAAGGGTTTGGCGTGAAACAAAGAGGTAAACAGCGTGACTGGGTCTTCACAACTAAAGCTCCTCCATACTGTTTGATTTTAATTTCAGATCTCAATTAAAGGTTAGCCAAAGGTAATTGAAAAATAGCTGAGATGTGGAATTAAATGGCAACTGCCCGCATGTCTACAGACTTCAGTCAGCCAGCCCCTCGGCGTAGAGATGTTTTTTTACCACAAGCTGGGCAGATTTGTTCCTGCCTTATTAGGAATAATTCTCCCCGAGCTCCGGAGCCCTTCGCTCCAAGCTGAGAGTCTAATTATTATAAAAGACCCCCTTGAATATCACTACCTTGAGTGTGTTTGGAATTAGGGACCATTCTTCGCCAGGGAAGGTGTTTGTCAATCAGAGGGTGAAGCTGCTGAGCTCCCTTTGCTTTCCCAGCTCTTCAAGCAGCAACTTGTGGGTTTTTTGTACTTTTGTGAAGTGCCCATGCCCCTGTGTGATATAATCTACTGATTTTAGCAAACAGCCTGGATGAAAAAGAGCTGTATTAAACCCATGCAAAGTCACTTATTAACAGAGGGCCTTCCTCTGGTATTTCTTTAAACTCTGCATGGCTTTTTTTTTTGCTGTCAAATTCACTCTGTGATGTTGAAAACTGATTTATTTTTTTTCCCCTTTTCCTTATCAAGATTGCTATTTTCCACTTGGCAAACACTGAGTTTTATTAGTTATTCCTAACGGAGCCTGAAATGATTACAGTTTCCCCCCCCACCCCGTTTATTTCTCTCATATGTTCATCACAACAGAGATCAGCTGGTTTCTTGGATCTGGATGATTTTGGTGAACATAACCATGGGGGCAGCTGTCTGGGACTGGGGAGCAGACTACTAAAAGAGCTGTCATGTTACATTTGGTTGTGCTGCAACAATTCTGTAGACACCAATATGTGTTTCTCTGGGTAAGATACGACCAAAGTTCTCCTGATTATCCTTCAGAGGCACCCTTGGATGAGTGGAGAAATGTTGATGAAGGTCCCATAAGCGTATATAGGACAATTCGTCCTCAGCATTTGGGAAAATACCTTTCCTGCTCTCTCCTCAAACCGATGGCTCCATCTGTCATCTCCAGGGTTGGATTTTCAGCCATTGCACTGCTCCATGTCCTTGTCTCCTGGCGTGCTGTGCCTCCTCTCTAGGTCCTCTGCAGGACCTGGCCTGGGCACCCTCCTGGAGCAGCCTTGGATCCTCTCTACTTTTCCGTGGACAAGCAGGTGAACCTTCAGCACGTTTCTAGCCACTGTGATTTTTTATAAGGGACCTGATTAATGCAGGTGTCGCTGTGCAAAGACACATTGATAGATCTCAGCGATCCTGGTCAGACGGGTCCTTACCTCCAGCTGCATGATCTGAACAGGAGAACGTGGCTGGACTTCCACTAGAGGCACATCCTGAGGTAAAAAGGAAAAAAAAAGATAATAATGGGGTTTCTGTGAGCAGGATTTGAGCTTTAAGTCTGTGTCCCTTTCTTCTGCCAGTAAATCATCATGGTCCTTTTATCCATGTTATCCCTTGTGGTGGACTTTGTTCTAGACACACAGCTCCATAAGCATAACCCCCTACCACCCCAAACAACCCTTAAGGAAACTAATAAACGCCTAAAACTGTGTCCCTGCCCCAATTTCCCTTCCTCCTGAGGCGCTTTGGGGGTGGGTTTGAGCCAGCCTCAGGAAGGACATGCCCTAAGCTGTTTTGTTGTGCCCAAGCAGACCTTTGCCAGCTTCTTCCCACCTCAGGGTGTCACTGAAACAGGAGGATGAAGACCAGCGCGTCGTGGAGGGAATCCAGGTGTAAATCTCAGCAGCTGAACGGAGTTCAGCGGCCCATGAAATTAATGCAGAAGAAGCCGCAGGCTCTGCAAGGTAATTTGCAACCCTGGGATGGTCCAAGACTCGACGATCATAAAGGTCTATTTGTCTACGGTTGGACTTGATGATCTTAAAGGTATTTTCCAACCTAAATGATTATATGGTTCTAAGAGCAGAAGTTGAACTGCCAGGACTGCTGACTAGAAATTACTGCAATTTATCTTGCACCTCTGCAAGGTGAGCATTCCCCGTATTTATGAAGGTTATTTATTCAAGCTGTGCTTACTTTCTTCCTCTCTTTGGGTCATTTTTTGTATTTCATAGGTGCCCACATATGATGAAATCTCATTTTGTGTGGGAGCTCCTCCAAGTTCTTCATCCCAAGATGCCTGGGGGGGCACAAAGCCAAAGGCTTGAGAGCACACTGAGAGGCTTTCCCAGATGATGGCCCCAGCCATTACAAAGGGTTTCTGAAGAGGAGACCACGTCCCATCCATGGAGAGAGCTCTGGGTTTGCACCATTTCGGGTCACCTTGGGCAGGGCTCCTGCCACTGCCTGACTCCGCTTGCTTGCACGGCAGGGGATGCTCTGAACTGCTCTGCGGTGACTTCCTGGCGTAAAGCTCATTTCCCTGGGTGGGGAAAAATTAATTAATCCACGATGAGCATACAGCTCCGTTTAGTCCTTAAAGGAATGAGTCACCAGGATAGAAAGTGGTGTTCTTTGAGGCTGGCTCCTTCCCCAAGCAGAGCCTTCCACTCCTCACTGTCCCGTGGCCATCAAGGGCTCTTGTGTATAAAGTAAAGACCCCAAAAGATGGAGTTGTGTTTCATGAATTTTCTTTGATAAAAACACTCCCCTCACTAATTAGATTAATGCTATTTTTGCCTAGGGTTTGAGGTGGTAGGTTGTTTGGGTTTTTTACATTTTCTCCCCAGAAAATCCTCCCTATTTTAAATTTCTCACTGCTTGTAAAGTTTCCCATTCTCTGGGCAGGAGGAGATTAACGTCAGGTCCCATTTATGCATCACTTTGGATGAGAAGAGCTTGGACAGCCCTTTGTAACGCTCTGTTCTTCTGCGGGGGTTGGGGGGGAGTAGATTAAAAGTTTACTATTGCAAAAAAAAATACCTCATTGTCACTGCCCGAGATACATCTTTCAGAGAAATTCCCTTTGCCATAATAACTGATTTATTTTGCTTGGCTGGCCATGCAGCAGCTGAAGTGGGGCGATCCCTGCCAGACTCATTAAACGATTCCTAATGTTGACGGAGGACTTTATATTGTGGTTATAAAAGCTGAGGGTTCGGTATTTGCTGGAAGGGCCTCTGTCCTGAGGGCGAGTGTGGAGGACGGGAGGAAGCTCTCCAGCGGTACCCATGTGCAAGCAATAAGAAGAGGAATGCTCTCGGAAACTGCAGCTTGATGGATTTACTTTGGCATGGGTTTGGGTTGCTGGGGAAGGCAGGGGAGCTCTCAGGGAGGTGCAGGGCTGCTGGGTGTGGGGCTTCACCTCTCTTTTGGGATGGGAGAGGAAAGTTCAAGCCTCTTTTCGTAGGGTCCTGATGAATTCTGTATCATGGAACGCTGGTTCCTCCCCACCTCTCTGGCTGCTGCCGGGGAAATCACTCATCAAGGTCTTAATTTTCCTTTGAACCAGATTCTTGTGACTATTGAGAGTAGCCCGGAGGAGAAGGACTTGAGGGTGTTGGGGGATGAGAAGCTCAACACCATGTGGCAACATGCACTGGAGCCCAGAAAGCCAGCTGCACCCTGGGCTGCATCCCCAGCAGGATGGCCAGCAGGGCGAGGGGGGGGATTCTGCTCCACTCTTGGGAGACCCCCTTACTGCTGCTCCAGCTCTGGGGCCACCAACATCAGAAGGACATGGACCTGCTGGAGCAGGGCAAGAGGAGACTCTTTCTTCAAGAATTTCATTTTACAGTTTTGAAGAACACATGTGTTTAGCCAGTGACAGTGAAAAAAAAGATTTCTTTTCTGTTCTTGCCCTTGAAGAAATGCTGTGGGAGATCAGGTGCAACATGCTGGGGCTACTCTGCAGCATAGGCCTGGACTGGGAAACCCTGACTGGTGGGGATGGGCCTGCCCATTTAAAATGTGAAAGTGAAAAAGAAAAAGAAAGAAAGAAAGAGAAACATCAAAAAATGAAAAAAAAAATAAAAAGAAAAGAGAAAAGAGAAAAGAGGAAAAGGAAAAGAAAAAGAAAAAGAAAAAGAAAAAGAAAAAGAAAAAGAAAAAGAAAAAGAAAAAGAAAAAGAAAAAGAAAAAGAAAAAGAAAAAGAAAAAGAAAAAGAAAAAGAAAAAGAAAAAGAAAAAGAAAAAGAAAAAGAAAAAGAAAAAGAAAAAAAGAAAAAAAGAAAAAGAAAAAGAAAGGGAAAAGGGAGGTGGCTTCACAGAGATGCTCATGGCAGAGGGGGCTCCTTTTGCCTCCCCCAGCACAACTCCCAGTCGCTCCCTGGGTGGCTCCAGCAGAGGGGCCAGGATCCCACCAACACCTTCCTCCTCCAGAGTCATTCGCCTGGGGAACGGTTCCCAGGGGCACCGGAGGGTTTAGGTGGTCCCAGGGGCTCCTGCAGCCAGTGCCTGGGGACATGGCTCTCACCAGGGACCTGCCTTTGATTTTCTCTTCAGAGGGTTCCCTTCTCTCTGCTGGAAAAGGTTGTTATTTTGTAAAGCGGGAGCTGAGAGCAAAGCTTGAACACATACTCACATCCAGAGTCCCTCCTTAATGAGCAGAGATCTGAAAAACAAGCCATAGTCTGGTCACAGAATGTCTCTGTTGTCTTTTCTCTCTCTTTTCCCTCCCCCCTCTTTTAATTGCGAATCTCTCCAGTTCCGAATCTTAAAATAATCCTGCATCTTCTTCCATCTTCTTCCATATTTAAGCGGAGTCGTTCTTGTTGTATCGTGTTGTGCTCTTGGGATGACGGTGGGGGCAGAGCTGCTGCCCCACTGTCGCCCAGCCATGAACATTTCTGCAAACACCAAATGGAAAAAAAAACCAAACCCAAACCTGGACACCCCCCCCATCTTTTATAACCCCACCAGCAACCCTCTTCCCGACGTACACTGAATTTCTCAGTTATCGCCTTTCTACAGTTCCTCTGGGAGAATTTCTTATGGTTGAAGCCTGTGTTTGAATTCCACGTAATAACATTTTTTGAATAGGCTCCTATTGAAAAATTGGAGGGGGTGGAGGGGGGGGAGAAAAAGAGAGAAAGAAATCGTCTCCACAAATTGTTCTCCTGAGCTATTTGCCAAATGGCTTTACTGCTGCTGTCTCAGATGTGATTTCTTTGCCTGACATCGGGGACACTTACTGCTCACTTGAAAGCCAGGAGAGGAATCGCAGATGTTAACAGTCATCTCTGAAAATATATTTCAGATTATGCCAAATTACTCCGGTGGAAGAGAAATCTGAGGACATTGCCCTTAATATTAGAGCCGCGGGAACCGCAGAGAGGCCCATTTCTATTTCCTACCCCCAACTGAATGTATGAGAAAAATACATATTGAGCCCACCTTTATTAAAATCGTTTCCCCTCCCCATCCCTGCGTGTGAATCTCCCACCCATGAGTGTGTGTCTTATATTTATTAGCTCATGGGAACTTGCTGCAGGGGAAATCTGCCATCCAGAGGAACCTGCTCCCAGTTCACGTCCAGTTTGAGGGGTGGGCTGAAATGGGCATTGCTGATGTGGGCAACTGAAGGAGCAGTAGCATCACCTGCACCCTGTGGGCACCACAGAGCCATGCGAGAGCGCCCAGCCACTGGGATGGCAGTGGGCTGAGACTGGGAGGAGAGGCTGTTCTTAACCTGGTCAGACCTGCCCTCTCCTCCACATCTCCCCCGTGTCATCAGGTGGGTCCCTGCAGCCAGTTTCTTGGTCGCCAGGAGGTGCTTGATCAGCTGTTGCACGGCTTTTAAATGCTCAGCTTCGGATAATACCATGTTCATAGAATCACAGAATGGTTTGGGTTGGAAGGAACCCTAAAGACCATCCAGTGGCACCCCCTGGCCTTGAACCCCCCCAGGGATGGGGCAGTCACAGCTTCCCTGGGCCAGGGTCTCACCACTGAGTACAACTCATGACATCTGATATACATCTCTCAACTCCCCCCTTTTTTTTTTTCCTCATTTGTTTCTCATTTTTTATTCTAATTCTGGCTTGATGTTGGGTGTCTATTGTTAATAACCGTGGGCCAACCACAGCTATTCATACCCATCCTGTGCTACCTCCCATCACTCACCAGAGCAAAGAGCCACCCCACCAAAGATGATGGGAGCATGTGAAGGACCAGAGAAAGCCCTATGTTATCCTCTCACTGGCTGTGGTATCAAAGAAAAGAATACTTCGTATTGTTTCCCTTGGGGAGGAGCATTGCAAGGGCCCTTGGGACTGGTGCAAGGACCCCAGGAGCTGGAAGATGCCAGGACCACATGCTGGAGAAACGGGAGGAACCTCCTTGCCATGATCTGACCAGCCCCCACCTCTCCTGCTTCAGAGGTACAGACCAGCAAGCATTAAATTCTGCCTTCAATATCCAGTTATAAAATATCAAAAGGTCTATATGAACTACTACGGCTCCCTGCCAGAGGTATTTTTATTGTATAATTAAGTAAGAGCTGAAAGAGCATCCTTAAAGTGTATTTATCGCTCCCCAGATTCCTTGGTGAATGCTGGCATCAAGACTTACTCTGCCACGAGTAATGCACAGCCCACAGGTAACTTCTTTGCACGATAATAAAATCCAGCTTTTGGGGGCAGATCCTGTTCATTCTTTCTCCAGCCAAGGTGCACACAGATGCCAGACTCCCACCTAGTGCAAACTTGGGCTCTGGGGAAAAGTGCCAACTCTGCACGCTGCAGAAAATCCTGTTTGAAATGGCCCAAAAGTAACATTTCTCAGGATTTTTTTTTTTTTCCTGAGTCCTCTGGTAGCCTGGGGACTTTCCAAGTGCCCCAGCGCTTACGGGGCAGGGATGGCACTCGGGGGACACATCCCCATCGGTCCCCCAAAGCACAAGGTCAATGTCAATGACACTTGGTATTATTTTGCCCATCATGATATAGCTTCGTGGGAAAGGAAAACCATCTTCTCTTTAACCTACAGGAAAAAAATGTCACAGGTGAGGCATTTCAGACAGAAGAATCTGAAGGCCTGAAATATTTTAATTTGAAAAAGTAATAATCCAGAGGCCAGCAAAAAAAAAAAAGAATGTCATGTGTATTAAATGTGTAATAGCTCATTATCGAAGCATTGTAGAGTCATTATTTTAAATAACTGTATTTCATTCCAGTGGCTGGGATGGAAAGCAGGGTGTATTTTGTGTAAAATAGATTTGCATTATTATTTATTCATGAGTTTTAAAAGGATCATTATTTTTGACGGACAGCTGCTGTCAAAAGATTTATATGTGGGAGCTCGTGTTTCCCCATAATAATGATTAATCAATAAACATTTGAAAACGGTGCTTAAAATTCAGCGTTACCAGGATACACATTTACCTCTAATTAGGAACAGGTTTTCGTTTGGGGAAGCAGATCACTTCCCAACTCCCTCTAATTGCACACAAGCCAAGGTGACAGGTAACAGGCTTGAAATGTGCCTTCTCGCCCGCTGCCTCCCACGGCAGCACCCACTGGGTGCTGTATCCCCCCCCAAAACCCGCGGGAGAAGCATCACATCTGGATGGCCAAACTCCTGGTTGCCAACCCCAGCTGAAATGAAAATTCTGGGCTGTTGTTATTTTTTTTAATGGGGACCCCACTGAGGGTGGGGAACGAAGAAATTAAATGCTTTTTGAAGGTGAAATCCCAATCCTACTGCAGGAAAGGAGAAAGCAAAGCCCATAACCGGTGGTCCTTCACGTTTCATCCTGCTACCATGAAGTAAATGGTGCCAGAAAGGAAAATACATTGGTTTTCTGGTCATTCCCCCAGGTTTTCTCCTCAAGCTGCTGGTTTTGCTTTGCCGGGTATCACCTCCTGCTACGTGATGTCTGAAGCCAGCGATGGTGAGGAACCAGGTGCCACGTCCTGTCCCAGCCCCATCATTTCCACCCTCTCCTTTGTCAGTGCTGCCGAATCCCGGGTGCACATGTGCTTCAAGCCAAAAGAAAAAAAAAAAAAAGGGGCTCTGCACCCCTCCTTTCATGCCTCTGCACTAAGGCTTTTAGCAGCATCAGCGCATACATTAAATCTGCTTCCTCCATGCTTCCCTTGGCTTATTTTTTAATGAATTTTCAAGACAAGACATCCCCAAAAGTGAGTGATGACAGACTGTCTGGTCCATCGTTGCTGCCTTTACGAAGTGTGGTGTGGGCTGAATGTGTCCCACCTCCTGCAGTGGAGCTAAGCCATAACAGGATGGTCCAGAAAGCATGTTAAATCCGTTCCCATCGGAGAGGGAGGTTTTTAAAACGTTTCTTTCCCAGCCTGAAAACTGAGCAGGGGACAGAACAGCTGATGCCTTCAACCTGTCCATCAGCCAAACCATGGATTAGTTCATGGAAGTGATTTCCTTTTTTTTTTTTTTTCCCCAAATCTTGCTAAACCACAAAGCCAACACGGAACAGCAATAACATTTATTTTGGCATTATCCATATTTGGGCTCGTAAGACCCCAGATGAAGCCGTCAGGCAGAACCGGCCACGGGGATTTGGAGCTTTCTCTCCATCCAAAGCTCACCCTTTTTCACATGCCCAATGACTTATCCTTCACGTGAAGGATGCGTAGGTGACACGCTAATGCTTGTGAGCAAGAACAGCAGCAACAATAAAGAGCCAGCTGGTAATTGGTGCTCGCCCTGATGAGGGGTGCAGTCATTACCTTCATTATCCTGCCCTATAAGGGAGCAGATTGGCACCGCAGAGCCAACGACCAGCAGAAGTATGTCACTGCTGCCCAGTTTCCCATCTACATCCCAGAATTTTGCTCTTGGGGATGCGTTAATCCACAGGGATGGGAGCAGATGAAGTGGGGGATCGCCTCAGCGGGGCAAACCCGGACCCCAAATGCAACCGAAGCATCCCCGGTCGGGCAGGACAGTGTAGGCAGGGCGGGCAGGGCTTGCCAGCTCCGCAAAGGAGCATCAGCCCTGTTTCTCCTGGGCATCCCTGAATTATTCAGATCTTGTTTTTCCCCGTCCCCTCATCCCATCTCAGTGCCTGGCTGCATCCCTGCTCATCGTTTACTGGGGGAATTTCCAGGTGAATGCTTCCCTCAGACCTTCCCCCCACCCCAAACTCCTTTTCTCCCCATAAGTAAGCCTCAAAACATACATTTCTTTTTTTTTTTTTCTATTACCATGAATGGAACCAGCTGGAGCAGACGTATTTGGGCTGCTCATTGCCCCTCTGCTGTGACTTTACAGCCGAGTGCCGCTGCCACGAGGACAAAGCAGGGACCCTGAGCTGGGCAGGCAACCCCGCTTCCCCCCTCTGCTCCCAGCACCCCATAGCGGGGAAACTGCCATCAAAACACATTCCTGAACCTACAGATGCCCCGCAGCAAATTTCCCTTCCCAAAAGAACAACATTTCCATGGGTAACTCTTCTCTGGGTGCCCTCACCCTATAGAGGAGGGAGATGTGAGAGGGAAGGTATCTACCCAGAGCTTTTATTTAATAGATTGGCAATTTTAGTGTTAAATTTTGTTAGAATAATTTCAATTTTAATACATTTACGACCCGAAAATGTGCCTTCACTAGTAATAGCTTGTATTTGATGTGGTGCCACGAGCTTTTTTTAATGTGCCAGGGTGAAATCTGGAGGTATTGTACCGGCAGGAAAAACAGCCAGAAGTCACAGAAGTCCCATCTATTTGAAATGGATGTTAAACTCTGATCATGAAAGTCTTCTTTAGAGAAATATGTAAAAATCTCGAAATTCATTTCAAATTAGCTGACTTGAATATTTTGTACCCTCACAACTGTACAGCAAGAGAGATGGCTCAAAGGCAGAAAAGGAATTGACCTGAAATGCTCATTAAAATGACAATGAAATGTGGCTTTAAGAAAAAGATGTTCTTTTCTTTTCTCCCCATCGTGATGTGAGACGGTGGAAACTCCAACTCCTTTCACATCCTCCCCTTGCTCCACTTCAAATCCCTTCCTACCAGCGCTGGAAAGATGTGTTTAGGCTGGGTTAACCCTATGGTACCCAGGTACCAAGCTCAGAAATGGCATTTTCTATTCCATTTTCAGCACCGGGGATAAAATTCTTGGCAGGTGGGAAGGAATCCCTTCCCTGATTCTGGGGTCTGCGGAGGCCCTGGTGGGGTGCAGGATTTCCCTGCTGTCCTGTTTTAGCCCCTAGGACTTGCTCAGCACGGGTCATCATCCCTGTGGTGCCACCAGGGCAGCCCTGAGCATCCTCAGGTGCAGCGGGAACGGTCTCATCGGCAAGACAAAGTGCCGTCCCAGACTGCGGCTATTAAAAGCTGGCTCTGAGCCCGTGAAATAATACCTTGTGATTAAAGGAAGCACATTTGTCCTGCTGGTAATATCAACATTTTATGAATGAGCGGGTTCTGATATCAGCTAATTAGGAGCAGGGTTTATTGCAGCATCTGTCACCTGGAGTTCAGCAATTTATCCTGGGAGGCTCCAGGCGGGGTGGGGGCTCTCAAAAGCCAGTGGTGGGGAAGGTGCAGGACACGGGGAAATGGCTGTGTCTGGGCACTGCTGGGATAAATCCCCACTGGAAAAGCGGGGAAAACATGCTGGGAAGTCTACAAGCAATTAGGTGCATTGTGGTAGCTTAATTGCCTGGCTCACCAATAATTTTGGAGAGATAACCATGGCAACGGCGGGATCACACACTCGTGTATTGTGGCTGGAGCACATGAAGCCAGTGGACTTTCTTCTCCCCTTGGATGCATTTGGTGGCCATCCTTTCTTCTCGAAGAGCATCCCGTTTTAAAGCACCACTACGGGGTAGCATCCTCCATCAGTGTTGGTACCCACTGGCTCCCATCTCACCAACTAGGGCTCCCCTCAGAAGCACCATCATCCCCACCACCAGCCAGGGAAGCATGTGCAGGAGAAGGAATCCTCTTCTTTGACATCCCAAAGTTGGAATTCCCCAGTATGGGCTTCTGTGGAAGAGGTGGAGAAAAAAGTTCCCACACAGAACATCATCTGCAGGGAACTCTCTCATTTCTACATGTTTTGCTCAACCTCCCATTCCTGCCAAACCCCAGAAGTCCTAGTCATTTACAAGACACCTTGTATTCAAAGCTTTCTTCCATTGGCTGCAAGAAGCAGTATTGAAAATACATGTGCAAGTTTTTGCCCTAATCTACACTCCTCTTTCCCCTCCATCTTGCAGGACAGGCCAACCACTGGGTTTAGAATCATGGAATGGTTACAGTTGGAAAGAATCTTAAAGATCATCGAGTTCCAACCCCCCTACCCTGGGCAGGGACACCTCCCACCACACCAGGTTGCTCCAAGCCCCATCCAGCCTGGCCTTGAACCCCTCCAGGGATGGGGCAGCCACAGCTTCTTTGGGCAACCTCCTCCAGTGCCTCACCACCCTCACAGCAAAGAATTTCTTCCCAATATCCAACCTAAATCTCCCCTCTTCCAATTTAAAACCATTACTCCTTGTCCTGTCCCTCCCCTCCCTGACCAAGAGTCCCTCTCCAGCTCTCCTGGAGCTCCCTTCAGATCCTGGAAGGCTGCTGGAAGGTCTCCCTGGAGCCTTTTCTTCAGGCTGAACACACCCAGTTCTCTGGGTTTGAGTCCACATTAGTTCAATTCCCTGCTGCATTTTGGTGCTGGTCATAATAAAACGCCTGGGATAACCCAGCAATGAGGTTTCCAGGCAGCTGGAGTGGAACAAAGAGGACTTTAATCTCCTGGCAAAGGGTGAANTCTCCCTGGAGCCTTTTCTTCAGGCTGAACAAACCCAGTGCTCTGGGTTTGAGTCCACATTAGTTCAATTCACTGCTGCATTTTGGTGCTGGTCATAATAAAACACCTGGGATAACCCAGCAAGCAAGGTTGTGATGCTCATTCCCCTTGATGTGCTGCTCCACCATCCCTCCCTCCCAGCACAGCTGGGTACCAGTTATCTCTGTCCCCCTTCCCTTTGAGGTTGGTCCCTGCCACATTCCTGGCCTCTCCCGTCCTCCTCTGTATTTCCATCTTGACCCTTACGGGCAGGGTTTTTATGTGGTTTCCTGCCAGTTTTTACATTTCTGCTTCCTATTGCTGGCTGCACGAGTGGGATGTGATAACTGGAGCCTGGCTGGGGTGGCGTGGATTCCACCTGCTCTACAAGTACCTGGTGGTTCGCTCCTCTGCCCACGCTCCTGCAGGAACATTTCACTGTCACGAGTGTGTTAAACACAAAGCATCACCTCCAGGTGCACGACACAGATTTAGCATCGTTATCCCTGGTTGCAGCCTTTTTTTTTTTTTCATGATGTGCAAGGAGGCACCGAGTGCTTGTAGGTATGGCATTGAAATAAATCAACTTCAAAGGATGCCCCAGAGTTTGCTGCCTTTTATCCAACCCATAACCTTCAAAATTAAGCCAGGCTTAAAATGCAAATATTGGTTTTGATGCTGGATGATGGAAGGGCTGGGGCAGGGTTTTGGAACTGGGCTGCACATTTCATTTCCTCTGTGCTGGGACAGCACGTTGGCGTCAGTGTTTCTTTAATTTGCACATCTGGAACCAGGCAAAGCGCACAGCTGGGAAGAGCTGCTGGCTATTCCTGATGCTTTGCTTTCCCCTGGAGAGCTCAGAAAACCACCCTTGCTAAGGAGTAATTAAGCAGAATAGTTAATAAAATCCTACTAAGGATGAAATGAGGGTCGTGGTACCACCACCCCTGAACGCGTGGGAAAGATTTTGGAATTTGTTGCATTTTCAACAGTTTGGCCATTTGTAGAAAACCACGTTTAGAAGAAAAGTTGTAGCAGGTACAGGTGGGAGCACAGATTCCCCGGAGCCGAGGCATTTTCCCGTCCAGGCTTTCCCAGGGCTCAACATCCCCTCATTAAATTCAAGCAGCTCAGGATGCTCCTCAGAGAGGTGCAATAGCAAAGCAAAGGCTGAAAAGCCCCATGCATTACCCAAAAATTGTGTGCAAACACCCACCCAAATGCAGGAAACATATTCAGGTGGGGGGCTGGGGGCGCTGGGCAACGCATTCAACTTTTCATACTCATTATATTCCGTGATACAGCCTGGCTCGTTATAGAAGACCCAGGGCTCATGGAGATGTTTCTTAGCCACTGATAAAAGAGAAATCACTCTAATAACTGTGGTTTTACCCACACTTGGCCCCGCTGGCGGGTCTGGGCCGTTGGCAGCTCTGCTTCGCAGCTAAGCAAATACTGGATTAAAAAAAAAAAAAAAAAGGAAAGAGAAAGGCAAAATCTCATTTCATCTCTCTTAGCCTCAGGTCAGAGAGACTTTGTGACCCATCTCCATATTAAAATCCAGTTAAGTGTGACCTGAAACTGAGCTGACATCATTAATACAGTGCATATGTTGGTATTTCATCTTCGGTTACGCCGGGGTTGGGGTTAAGCGCGGCTCGACAGTAACACAGCTCCCACCCGCAGGTGATGCTTAGCCTGGAAGGCGCTGAGCAGGTTTGCAGAAGTGTCTTGGAGTAGGGACGTGGGTTGTTGTGGGTTGTTTTTTTTTTTTTGCGAGCATTAAGCATCCAATCAACCCCCCACTGGAAGTTTTCCCTGCCTCTAAGGCACTTCAAATAGCAGCGATGATGTAGTGCGGGTTGTGAGAGGTCCCTCCTCGCCCGCGGGATGCTCTGGCTTCAGAAGTGGCCTGCTGGGAGGAAGATGTCTCGGGGAGAAGCAGTTTGGAGGACATGATCTTTGTTGTTGAAATGCTGATTTTACCATGGAGGTGAGGGCAGGTTTAAGTGATGTTTTCCAAGCAGAATTACCAGCCTCTGCTGTCTGATACGATTATAACCTTCTCTTTTCTTTGCCACAACTGTTTCTTGATGTGATGGCTGCACCTCAAGCTGCTCAGCATCTGCTAACGCTCCACACTGGCATGAGCACAGACCTGGGCTCACGGGATATCACCACCCATCTTCTCCTACTGTTGCTACTTTTGGGGTCTTCATTCCCAGTACAGAAACAATGCTTGGCATATTTTTAATATTATGAAATGTATATATAAATATATATATTTATATAAATATATACCAGCCAGTTCCCAACGTGGTGTGGGTCTTGCTCAGCCTGGTACCATCACCCCTCAGGACACCGTGCAGTGGGTGACAGCCGTGTCCCCACTAGGAGCATTGGGCAGCTCCAGCATCTTTAAACCATGCGTTTGCAGGGCAGTGAATCCCATAAATATCCATAAAGTCCGTGCTGCCAAATAAAGTCCTGCTTAAAGGCCTTTCTGGGTGTGCAACTCCAGGCACGGCCCCTCCACAAGTGAGTTGAAAAGCAGAGCAAGGGCTGCATGAATGTAAATACCAGGAGATGCCAAATTCAGGCGTGTTCACCCGCCTGAGATCCTATAAATCCTTGTTTATACGGAAAAGCTTTCCTCAGGGCAGAGCCATGGTAGGCAACAGAAATATGAGTAAGCCCCTGGGCAGCCAGCTAGAATTTAATGCACTTGGAAAATAACCCCCACAATAAAATGACACAACAGTGGGACAAATAAAAGAAGGAGAAAAGTGAAGTTAAAATATGGCTCTATAAACCAGTACCTATAAAACAGAAACGTTGGGAAAGGAGGTTTTTTTGATGGGTTGGGAAATGCACTTTTATGCTCCAGCATTTATTTTGCTGAGCCCTGTGGCAAAAGAGCGGGTCACCTGAAATAACAGGGACCGCACAGAGGCAGCATCCTCATCCTCCTGCCTCAAAAGAGTTAGCCAAAGCCTCGTGGCCAGTAGCCCCCTGGCACCAGGCTTTAGAACCTGGTTTGGGGGAATTTGGGAAACACAGGCTCCCTCCGGCGAGAAGTTTATGCAGGTTCTTGGTCTGTGCTGTGCCTGGGTTACTGCTTCTCTGCTTTCATCCAGGCTGCAGTTGAGGCTGAGCAGCAAGAGGGGACATTTCTAGATTTCCAATGAAGCGCTGAATCTTTAGGGACTTAAAGAAGGATTAAGCAACACAGCTAATTAATTGTAACAGCTGACTTCGGCGCTGAGTTTGGAAGACTGCATTAGTCTAATTCCCCAGCACTGATATCCTGGGGGCACGCTCTCAGGAACACAGAAGGATACAAAAGCCCCTCTCCGGGTGGCTGAGCAGATCTTAAATAACCCAGCTGTGACTGAGGCAGGTAGGGAGAGCAGCAGGGACCACCTGGGAGCATCGGTGGTGGTGTCTCCAGTCAGACATTGACCTAGATGGGGGGGATGGAGATAGAGATGGCCATGGTGGATGGGTAGCAGTGACATAAAGGACATAACGATGTGGTTATATTGGGGTGGAGATCCTATTTTGGGTTATGGAGCACCCCTGAGCATGAGCACAAGCAGAGGGAAGGAGCTGTGCTCAGGGATGTGGGATTCCCCTGCAGGAGCACAGAATGGGGTTACGTTCACCCCCTCATTTGGGTTTGAAGAACGTGGAGGGGTTTTCCAACCGTGAAGTCAGAGTTTGCTTTCGCTGCCCCCCCTTGACACCCCTCTGCACCACCTCCTGCTTCCCACATTTCCAGGGCTTTGGCATTTTGGCTGCTTTTCATTAAAAAGCTGGCCTGCTTCAGAAACCAATGTTTTTATGATGAGTGAATTCAGTCCGAAAGAAAACGTGGCTTTTAAGTGCCTCGTGGTTTTAGTAATTTTTTTTTTTTTTTTTTGAAACCATTCCTGACATTCTTTTCCTGTGTTATTGGGCACTAAACATCGATTCTCATTCGATGCTGGGGAAACATTGGGAGTAGCTTTACCCTACCCATGAGACTCCCCTCCAGCCTCTGAAGCACAAGGATGGGCTGAGGACGTGGTTTTATCCCTTGTCCCTTCCTCAAGCCCATGCCAAGGATGGCTGGGGACAGAGTGCCAAAGTTCTTTTTCAAGAAGAAACGTACCCAAAAAGGAAGTTATTACTCCAGATCAATGAGGAAAATGGACTTTGCTCACAAGGCAACAAAAAGATGCTTGGGTGTGATAGAACGCTGCCCCAGTGAATTGGGATAGATCGTAATTTGCACCGGTAATTTGTTTTCAGAAGTGGCATGGCACTAATGAATTCACAGCAAGCGCCTGCTTTCTGTGGGGTGGGCAGGAGGAGGCTCTTTGGAAGGGTGTTTTAAAGGTATGGGACTGGAAAAAAGTACAAGAACAAGCACTTGAGCAAACGCAGCACAAAGGGCTCTGAGCTCGCAGCCTATTCACATCTGTGCTTTCAATGGGATTTATTCAATTTCTGGCAAATGCATGGCTTTTATGAAGAAACACATGGTATTTCTCACCTTTCATTAGCTGGAAAAGAATGACAGGTTCAAACCTGGTACCACCTTAAAAACAAATAAACCTCCATCCACCAACGCATTTCACGTTGTTTTGCTACCCAGAAAGAAACCACCCCACCTTGGAATGGGGCTTCAGCCTTCCATTAGCTAAATCCAGCCTTACATGGAGGTTCAGGAGCCGGCCAGGACACTGCTGCAAAACAGCTGTCCTTCCTCACCAGGTTCAGAAGCTTCCCCCTGGTTCTGTTAACCTCTTCCATCACACAAAGTCACGCCAAAAACCCCCCAAACCATCAAGCTTACAGAATCATTTGGATTGGAAAAGACCTTTAAGGTCATCAAGTCCAGCCATAAAGCCACCACTCTCCAAACCACCACTAACCCATGTCCCTCAGCACCACATCTGCCCAGCTTTTACATCCCTGCAGGAATGGTGACTCCACCCCATCTCTAGGCAGCCTGTTCCAAGGCTTGATAACCTTTTCAGTGAAGAAGTTTTTCCTACTATGCATCCTAAACCTTACCTGGCGCAACTTGAGGCCGTTTCATCTTGTCCCATCACCTGTGTCTTGGGAGAACAGACCAATCCTCACATCTCTACACTTTTCTTTTAGAGAGTTATAGAGAGCCAGAAAGTCTCCCCCCAGCCTCCTTTTCTCCAGGCTGAACACCACCAGTTCCCTCAGCTGTTCCTCACAAGACCCGTTCTCCACACCCCTCACACATGGTCCACAGAAGGACACAACAGGGCCACAGGCACAGTGACCCTCCCATCCGTGTTCCTCAACAGCTTATCACCAGCATTAATAGCCCATTATCTAATTAACCTCTGTCATCTGCTTTTTCAGGTGTCAACTCAGTGGCAAGGTGGTGGTGTGGAGATGGTACAGGAGTTGGGAAGGTAGCCTGTGCAGGAGACACGGCTGCAGGATTAGCCCCAGGACCCAGCGACGACTAAAGTCTGTGTACCATTAAAAAACCCCAAACAAATAAATATTCTCACTAGCCTATGCTCAGGGAAAATAAACAAACAGCAATTTTCTCCCAGCTGAGAAGGAACATCATGGACTGAATGTGAAAATAATTTACCCCCAGCTCTTGCCAGCTCCTCTGGGTACTTAGTGCCGCCCGGGCAGGTTCCCACTGGCACCGGTGGAGCCTGGCCAGGTGAGCCCATTGTGGGCACCGGTTTCATTTACACCGACCTGGGAACAATTCCCCTCACAGACAATTACACCTTCCTCCAGGATGTTTGCTGCTTTAGTGAGTTATTTTAACCCTCCGTGGGGTGAACGCTGTCATTTCCTTTCCTGCTGGGTTTTCCAGCCCTTGGCCCACAGGCTATTGTTTGCCAAAGGCACCCAGGTGTGCCGTGACACCCCCTCCAAAGGCACCCAGGTGTGCCGTGACACCCCCACCAAAGGCACCCAGGTGTGCCGTGACACCCCCACCAAAGGCACCCAGGTGTGCCGTGACACCCCCACCAAAGGCNAGCGACCTGATCTAGTGGGAGGTGTCCCTGCCCATGGCAGGGGGGTTGAAACACGATGATCTTCAAGGTCCTTTCCAACTCTAACCATTCTATGATTCTATGATCCCCGGTGCATAACCCCGTCCTCCTGCCTGCCTTGGGTGCATGTGCCGTTGCACCGTGGCTGCGCTCTGCAGCCTTAACGAGCTCATTAGGAAACTTCTCAGTAATTGCAGCAGGTTCCGGAGCGGAGGTGGTTTAATGCCCGCAAACCTGACCCAGAGATGGAGTGTGCCCAGGTTGGGGACTCCACCACGGCCCTACCTGGGGACAGGGGACAAGAGCCAGCACTGCCTTGTTACTCAATTCAACCATGTGACATTTTTTTTTCCTTAAAACAAACAAACAAAGAAAAATTGAAAAAAAAAAAAACCCTAAAAAAAAAAACTAAAAAAGAGAGAGAGAAGATCTCAGATAATGTTTTTCTTTTCTTCTCCCAGCTCTGAGCAAAGGCCGGTTTTATAAATCATTTCAGATAAACAGAGACAATCAAATCTTTGTTTCCAATTCACGCTGGAGATACTGTGCAGGCACTGATAGCCTGGGATTGCTTCACTCCGCGCCAATAAATCTGCCATTTGCAATGCAGGGTCTGCCAAGAAAATCCCCTCAGGCTTGGTCTGGTTTCAGCAGAGGATATATGAACAAGACTGTATAAATATTGCAGTTCCAGGCCAGTTCCCTCTCTCACAGCTTTTGCAAACCCAAGCAAGTTTCCTCTCGGCGACGTGCACATCAGATACGAGCGGTGCTCGGTGTTTGCTCGTGTGACCTGATTTTTAGGTATTTATTTTAATTATATTTTTTTTTTTTGCTTCTAATTCTTTGTCTTCTAGGCACCAGTGGGAAAAGGGGAGCAAAGAGGACGGTGCTGCAGCCCTTCTCCCAGCTCTGATCTTTCCCAGCCACATTGTTCCTCTGGAACCAGGGGATGCCAGGGGGCTGGACTGATGGTTTCGATGCTGTAGAGGGTAGCTGGGGACGAGGACTGGTGTCTGCAGAGGACTCCAGTAATATGTTCCAGGAAAAGGGTAGAAGAGGCTCTTCCTTTCCAAGGTAAAGTATTCACGGACTCAAGGAATTGTCAGAGCTGGAAGGGACCTCTGGGGACCATCCCGTCCAGCTCCCCTGCTCAAGCAGGGTTGCCCAGAGCACATCCCTCAGGACTGCATCCAGGTGGGGCTTGAAGGTCTCCAGAGAAGGGGACTCCACACCCTCCCTGGGCAGCCTCTGCCAGGGCTCTGACACCCTCACCCCAAAGAAGTTTCTCCTCGTATTTGAATGGAAATTCCCTTGTTCCAGCTTGTGCCCCTCATCCTGTCACTGGGAACAACTAAGAAGAGCCCGGCTCCATCCTCCTTCAACCCACCCTTCAGATCCTTTTGACCATTAATAAGGTCTCCCCTCAGCCTTCTCTTCTCCAGGCTCAAGAGACCCAGC
>VZRU01020007.1:0-10586 GCA_013398155.1 Pedionomus torquatus | reverse complement strand
TATTTTATTTTATTTTTTATTTTTTTGGCCACAGTACTACCAAGGCAGTTTCATTGTCCCGAGGAAGTTAAAACTCTTTCTCCTCTCCTCGAACCGCTGCCGGCTGGAGCCGTGCTCCCCACCCTTTCATACCACACCGAGCCTCAAATATTTGGTGAACCAAAGCTTTTCTGGCTGCTCAGACATATTTGTAATTCTTACCCATGTGAATGAGTAACAGCAGCGGCCGGGGCAGCGGCACAGACCCTTGGAGAAATAGCAAGCATTTTTTCAGTGCCATTTGAAACTCTTTAACACGCTTCGCTGTTGATTTTTATTGTTATTTTCTGTCCCATAGGCATGCCCTTTCCCACCATAAAGTCGCAGGGCTGGGTTCTGCATTGAATTTCTCCACTTTTGAGGCTTGTGAAGCTGGCAGCTCTCGCCTGGCAGGCGAGCAGTGTCAGGCTGTGATTAGTCTGGCTCCCATCTGTAGAAAAACCTCAGGAATTTTTTTTGTGGGGGGAAAGCAGCAGGGTTCAGTGAGATGGCCCCGGTCACCCAGGTGGGCAAACCACCCGCTGGCTTGTCCCGAGCAGCAATGACTGGCGAAGCGGTGGGGTTTGCATGTCTGGAGCCCAGCACTTCATTAAAGCAAAGAGCAGAGAGGAGAAATCCTCTGCTGGGAGCACTGGTGAGCGCCACATCTTGCTCTGTGACATGGGGATTTGGGAGATGCAGGGGCATCGGGCAGCAAAATCATAGAATCACAGAATGGGTTGGGTTGGAAGGGACTTTAAAGACCATCTATTTCCCCCCACCCCTGCCCCGGGCAGGGACACCTCCCACCGGATCAGGTTGCTCCAAGCCCCATCCAGCCTGGCCTTGAACCCCTCCAGGGATGGCGCAGCCACAGCTTCTCTGGGCAGCCCCTTTCAGTGTCCCACCACCCTCAGAGTAAAGAATTTCTTCCTAGCATCTCATCTAATTCTGCCTTCTTTCAGTTTAAACCCAAAATCTCTGGCTCAGAATAATAACAAATGTTCATCCTTATTAAACTTGCTCCTAGCCAATCACTGGAAAAGCAAAAGCTGCCAGCACAAGTCCTTGCCCCCAAATTTCTAATTAACTCAAATTTTTGAGGCAGCTCCTGCACAGCCACGGCTGTCGGCACCGAGGGATTACTACTTCGGGAGGAGCTGCTCTCCAGGGCTGTTTGAATGAGGCTGCAGACTGGAGCTGCAAAATGAGATTTAAACCAAGCCCTCAAGTCAAAGAGGACATTTCTGGGTCATGGTGACCCTGGCCTCAATTTTCACCCATGTTGCCTGCAGCGGGGAAAATGAAATGCAAAGTTTTGCTCCATTTCTTTGCTTGCTTCCAGATGCTAGGAGTGGTGCATGAAAGGGTGTGACGTTTCCAGGACCTGGAGCTCAGAAGACACCAGCATGGATGGATGAATGGATGCGTGGATGGATGGATGGATGAATGGATGCATGGATGGATGGATGGATGGATGGATGGATGGATGGTGGTGGCTGGGGGTCCCATGGCTTCAACTGCCATCCCACCCTGTGGCACTTCATCCCACCTCAGCAGCTCCTAAACCAGATTCAGCTGAAAATGTGAATGTCTGCGGGTTGCACACGCTTTTTATCCCTTCAGAGAGAGGGAAATGCAAGGCTAATTAGACAGGTGTTGGTTGCAGCAGGTTTCACACACTTGCCACCCTGAGATTTTCATAGACCAGGAAAGCCAGTGGCTCTAATTAAATGACTCAGAAAAGACTAACTGGTCTTGTAATGCGTTTTTTTTATCTGGTTTTGTAGTTGGGTGTTTTGGAATGAATGGTTCAGGTTGCCCCGGGGAAGTTGTTGAGGCCCCATCATCTGAAGGTGTTTGGGTTGAATGGGGCTTTGAGCAACCTGGTCTACTGGGAGATGTCCCTACCCAGGGCAGGGGGGTGTAACCAGATGGTCTTTAAGGTCTCTTCCAGCTCAAACCATTTCATGATTCTTTGGTTCCTACACTGCTGTTTTACTAAATAAAGCGAATTTCATAGGAAGGTTACAGAAAGCAAGGGCTTCTGGAGCAGGTTTGTTTCATTTGCAGCTTGGTATGTGGTAAAAGAAGGGTTGGAAGGGACCTGCAGGACATTGCTACTCCGTCTCTTCATCTCCAAACCCCACAAAGCAGCAGGTGGGCTCCATGCTGGTGAGACCAGCTCCTGGCAAGTGTCACTGGGTTTGCCTGCATCCCTCTGGGCTCCATGTGGGAGCAGGGGCAGTGACAGAGACTCGTGGAGAGAGCAGAGTTTGGGCACTATGTAGAATCATAGAATGGTTTGGGTTGGAAGGGACCTTCAGCACCGTCTTGTTCCATTGCCATCGTTGCTGCCTGATTCCTCTCTGCCTCTCCAGGCCCAGGGAACAGAGTGATAGCAGCAGCAGCAGCATCCAGCACAAATCGCTCCAAAAAACTCTCCCTTGCCTATGCTGGATGCATTAAAAATTAATTACTCAGCTTAGTTGTTTCATATTGAAGGCAAGACTGAGCAATAAGAAGCAAATCCTGTCCTCAGATAAAACCATTACATCAGAGCCTGGAGCTCTGCTTTCCCTTTTTGCATAAGCCCGTGCTCAGCACATCCAGGTGAGCGGCTGCTGGATATTAATGCCCAGGTTGGATTTCAGCTGGAACATGTATTTGCAAAGTCAAAGGAAAACCTCATTTATTTTTTTTTTCTTGCCATAAAAGGGAAGGAGAGAAATTCCAGAGCTGAATTTACATGTCCTGCTGCTCCTCAACGTGGGAAAAGAATGCTGCGTCCTCCCACGTATCTGCTTCCCATCCCAGGTCTTCCTCCCTCCCTGCGACTTGTCCGTGCAAGTCAAACCTTCTCTGCCATGAGCCAACAATTAATTATAAGTATATAATCACCTTTCATAAAGAAAGGTGCATGCAGAAGCCAGGTCTGGTTCCCTTGATGCTTACATAGCGCTGTTTTTCTCCTGTTGTGTTTTCCAAATTAATTGGAGCTGCCCATAGTTTTCACAGGTCTGGGGTGGAGGGGGGAGGCATGTCTGGCACAGAAACCTCTTCTAATAAATAATGATGGGGAGGGAGGATTATCCAGCAGTTGAGCTTGGTCATGCCACGGGGTGAGGGTTTGAGGGGATCTTCCTGGTGGCAACAGGATGCCTGTGTGGGGTCAGCATCTCGGTGAGGGGCCAGAACCAAAAAAGAAAAAAAGAAGACAGAAATAGAACTTTTGGAATTGAGCTTTGAAATATGTTACATGGGGAATGAGAGGGAGGTTCGGATGTATTGCAAGAGTTTTCTTATTGAAATGAGCATGACAGAGAGGGCAATGTGCTGACAATAATTAAACGCTGGTTTTAGACACTCCAATGGGTAAATTCTAAGGTTTCTGGAATCTTCTGGTCCAAGTACAAAACAGACTTACTCTGTTCCTGGTTGTCCTGCCAGCTTTCCAGCAGAACCTGGGGCAAGCCAGTTCACCTTTTCGTGTTTCATTCCTTATCTGAGACTGGTAGTAACTCCCAGGCGCTCACAAGGGCATTGGGAGGGCAAACCCATTGCCACCACCTCCGAAAGCGCCCTGGTGCTTCCTGGGAGCCTGGGGTTTGGCTGGCAAACGTGTTGGGTGCCTCTGTAGCCTCCTTGCCAGGTCCCAGGGTGCTGCCGGCAGGAGGCCACACTGCCCGGGGTTGCTTCCCCCAGCCCTGCTGCCTGGTAGGTTCACCCCAACCATACTGGTTGGAAATGTCAGAAGAACCTCAAGGAACAATGTTTTATTTCTGAAAAGGTTAAAGATGATGATCAAGTCAGTTCCAAGGGGCTTGGCCCCGATGAGCTGGAGACAAAGCAAGGGTGGCTTTTTGCCCTGAGGTGGAGGCTGTGGGGATGCAGGTTGTGTTGGTGGAGGGACGATGGAGCTTTGTCAAGCAAAGCTGGATTTAATCATCAGTCAATAACACCAGAAGAATAGAAGATGCTACATAGGAGTGTGCAAAGCCACCCCAAGCCCAATAGAAGTGATGACCACCCTGGGGAATCTTGATGCCCCGAGGAGCCCATCCAGGTGGTAGTTTGCTCTTTGTGCCCAAGACAAGGAGACACCCCTGGCTCCAGGGAGCAGATCTTTGTAGCAGGGACCACCTGAGTAGCAAAGCCGGGACTGGAGGGTGCAGACTCATAATGGTCCAGGATAACCACTCTCAGTTGCTTTTACAGAAAGGATGACAGCCCAGAAAGGGCAAGATTCCACCCATGGAAGGGTTGAGCTGATGTAAAAGTGAGAAGAGCCGGTCCCCTGGGTTTGGGCGAGGAGGGAAGATGGCATTCTCCAGGCTGGCATCCTTTCCCCAGTGCCGGTTTAACCACACCTGGAGCTTGCGGTCGCACCAGACAAGCTGTCTCCCATCCCCAGCAGTCTGAAAGCCGCAGCGAATCAAACCCGGAGAATTCCCCATTTCCTCGATGGAGGATTTATTAGCGGTGTTCATTTTGGGGACATCAACTCCTGGCCACCAGGGAGAGCGAGGAACTGCCTCTTAGAGAAGGTGGCAGCTCCCCCACCAACACCAGGGGTGTCCCCTGGCAGTGGCAGTGCCACCAGCGTGGCTGGCTTGGGAGCACAGTCTGTCTCAGACTCCTGTGCCGGAGCTTTTGAGCAATGCAGCACCAGCTCCTGATGAAGGAGCTTCTTGGCATCAGGCAGCACAGTGGTTATGGGAAAAACGGGGGGGATTTTTCTCCTCTTAGACCCTACCCATGCCTGTGTCCGAGCGGATGTGTGGGGGCAGGCACAGCACGGGGTCAGGAGATGCTGGGACAGCCCCTGTGTTGCACTTGAGTGCATTCATGCTTGGCAGGGCCGTAGGTGGAGAAAATGGCTTTGCTTATTGTGAAACCCTGTTCAAAGGGCTTGCAATGGCCCGGGGTTGCTTCATGTGTGGGGTTAAGGCCAAGCACCCTCTCTACCCTGGCAGCATGGGGCTGGCTGGGCTGATGGGAGCCCTCAGGTAGTGCCCATCCCTTCCCAGGGCAGAGCCTGCATTTCCCATGCCAAGAGCTGCTGATGGAGCCAGATTAATTGTAGAATCATAGAATCACTGAGTGTTTTGTGTTGGAAGGGACCTTAAAGACCTCCCCCTGCCCTGGGCAGGGACACCTCCCACCACACCAATTTGCTCCAAGCCCCCTCCAACCTGGCCTTGAACCCCTCCAGGGATGGGGCAGCCACAGCTTCTCTGGGCAACCTGGGCCAGGGTCTCACCACCTTCACACCAGAGAAATTCTTCCCCACATCATCATGTCATCTCCATCTCCCCTCTTTCAGTGTCCAACCCTTCCCCCTCCTCCTATGGCTTCCCTCGCTCATCAAGAGTCCCTCCCCATCTTTTCTGGAGCCCCCTTGAAAGACCAGAAGGAGTTCTGAGGTCTCCCCAGAGCCTTTTTTTCTCCAGGCTGAACCCCCCCAACTCTCAAGGGTTTGGGAATAAGCCCAAGGGTTTGGGAATAAGCCACGGACGAGGAGGGCTTGATTTTTCTAGGAAAGCTCAAGCTTTTGGTTGACACCGTGATGCCGTGACAAGTGCTGGGGAGAGGGATGTTCCCCCTGCGCCGGCGGGACGCCAGCCCTGGCGTGTGAAGCAGGGCTTCTGTTGATTTAAGAGACTCTCCCCTAAGTGCGACACAAGCAAGGAAAGTGGCCCCGGGCTCAGAGCCAGGGCGCCGGTGGAGGGATCCCTATCGTTCCTCTTCCTTCCTGGCCGGCAGGTGGGAATCCCACCCTCCCAGCCCTCCGGCTCTCGGGCTGCCAATGCAGTCGGTGACATCAGCCCGTTCCCAGCAGCTCTCCCGTGGGCAACCCGTGAGCTTTGCACTGAGTCACCCTTCGGCAAACAAGGCAGATAAGAAAAAATCGGTGGCAGCGGTCCAGGCAGCGCAGATGCTGGTTTATTTTGAACTGCAGAAATGATTTATGCGCTGGAGGAGGGACGCCGGCACTTCCTCCTCCCCAAAGCCCTTTTAAAAATCCCTTATTTCTCCCTCTTTCTCATTGCTTTTTTTTTTATCCTGCGGCAATCCCCCTGTCACATCAAATACCTTCATTTACAGGTACCCTAAAAACAACAAAGGGCCAAAGCAAACATTTTGGTGAGAACTGAACAGAGCCAAAGCTCCAGAGGGATAAGAAGAGGTTTTTGTTTTATCAGAAAAGCAAACATCATCTCCACAAGCAAAATGCTGTTTTCCCTCTTGAAACTGCCTTATGAAAATGAGGCCAAGGCAGTTTTTCATTTGCAACACTAATTTGGTGAACTCCGGCGGGTTAATGATATTGCCGTACTTAATTAAAGCAGTCGTTAGTCTAGCAGAGTCCCTCCTCCCCAGCAAGGGCCTGATCCTTCGGAAGCACCGCCAACCTCTGCCACCAGAAGTGTGGGACGTGATGGTTTTTATGGGCTTTATCACCCCGTCCCCTTCTTTTGGTACCCGTGGCTGATCTTTGAGAAATTTGGAAAATCCGATCAAGAGATGAAAAGCCCTGGCAGGCTCCGTGTAGCTGTTCCTGTGGTCCTGATTTCTCTCCAGCCTTAAAATGAGCCAAATGCAATGGTTGCCCTTGCTTTTCGCAGTAAGAATTTCCTGCTGAAAGATCGCCAACGTGATGGAGCTGCAAAAACCATGAGTCACTGCTCGGGTTGCCCGGCACGACCTGTGCGTTCCCTGTCTTCGTATTTACTCTGCAGCCCTCATTTCTGACCTGGCTGTCACCTGAGTGCCTTGTTGATATCTGTCTGCTAAATGACGCCTTCCAGCCCGCTGGCCAGCTTGATGCCAGCTCAGCCCAGCTTCTTCGCTGGGCAGGGAAGCAGCGGTGGGAACGCTGACTGATAGAAAGTAGGAAGAGACCAGCAAATTTCCATCTGTGAAACCTGCAAAGGACGGCTCTGCCTTTCTTCTGCATCCTGAAAACCTGAGGCTGGCTGCACAGGCTGAGCTCTCCGTGGGTTTTTGGGCAGGAATATTGTGCCACCCCTGGCTCTTGCAAACAGGGAGGATGCTCGGGCTTCTAGGGATTGGTTTCCCAGTCCAATCCTGCATCACGGCTTGCAGGTCAAAGGCTTCACCAAAGAGTTGTTTCTTTGCTTGGAAGATACACGTGCTCTCTTTTTCTCATTTGAGTTCTCTGTTTTAATTACAGGAGGGAAATAATAATAATAATCTACTACAAATCGGCGTGATATCCATCCAGATTCCCCATCCCGTGTCACGTTAACCACTGAGATGCTAATCCGCCAGTGGGATGCCTGCCAGGAAACCTTGGAGGGGGGTGAGTCGCCTTCATGGGTATCCCGGACACAGGGATCCTTCCTCGGGGACATTCTGCAAGAGCTGTGTTTTAATTCTCGTCCCTAAGTTTTCTCTTCCTGCCATTAAGCTAATAACTGCATTGTTATGTTAAGTGCATCTCCATTTTTGTAGGAGCAGCACACAAGGCATTTAACTTGGTGGAAGATAATGACAACGTGGTTTTAGTCAGGGACGAACCCTCATCTGTCTGATGAGCACCACGTGAGAGCAGGGCAGGTGACATAGAAAAGGGGTGAGTTGTTCGGGTACCTGCAAGCTTTTTTAGGAATAAAAGTATTTTTGAAAGGGTTCAGCCCCAACAACTTCGTAGCTGTTAACATCTTTCATGGTTCAGATTCAGCACACACCCTCAGAAGGAATGTGCCTTTGTTTGGGTCAGCAGCCCCAGACACAGCACCAGAGGTTGTCACCCATAGAATCACAGAATGGTTTGGGTTGGAAAGGACCTTAAAGATCCCTGGTGAAGGACACCACACCAAGTTGCTCCAAGCCCCCTCCAACCTGGTCTTGAACCCCTCCAGGGATGGGGCAGCCACAGCTTCTCTGGGCAGCCTGGGCCAGGGTCTCACCACCCTCACATCACAGAACTTCTTCCCCACATCATCGTCTCATCTCCTCTCTTTCAGTGTCCAACCCTTCCCTCTCCTCCTATGGCTCCCCTCGCTCATCAAGAGTCCCTCCCCATCTTTTCTGGAGCCCCCTTGAAGGACCAGAAGGAGTTCTGAGGTCTCCCCAGAGCCTTTTTTTCTCCAGGCTGAACCCCCCCAACTCTCACAGCCTGTCCTCCCAGCAGAGGGGCTCCAGCATCTCCGTGGCCTCCTCTGGTCCCGTTTCAACAGGTCCATGTCCTTCTGCTGTTGGCTGCCCCAGAGCTGAAGGCAGCACTTGGTGGGGGGTGTCCCCAGTGTGGACCAGAGAGACAGAATTTCCCCCTCACCCTGCTGGTCACGCTGCTGGTTGCCATCTGTGGTGGCATCCTGGCCACTGCAACAGGGAATCTGGCTCCATGGATCTCAACTAATCATCCTGCCTCACCCTCCAGGGATTTTCCCTTCCAGCCCCTTCAAGTGTGTGTAGAAGAAGAATTTCCCTTGTCGCAGCCCAAGCTTGCATTATACATTCATGCATTTAAAGCATATACAGCCTTGTAATTAGATTCTGGAATATTTTAAACGCTTCTTGTAGTGATTTGGAGGCCTCGTAACTCAGTGCAGCATATGTTGCTTTTATAGTAAGCTCCTTTTCTGACAGCTGCCTGCGTGGGTTCCCCGTACTATCTCCATCCTCCCGTCAATGAGCTGCACACCGGGAGCCGGAGGAGCATGGGGAGCAACAAGGGCAGGTACCCCTCAGGGACCAGAGGGAAGCATCTTCCTTCCTTGCCCAGGCGGGGAAATCCCGATGTTTTCCCAGCAGCAGTGCCAAGGTGAGACTTGGAAAGATGTGAAGCTCTGTGCCGAGGGGCTTAATCAGAAAACAGGTGGGGGGTGGCATGAATTATGCCATCTCACAGGCTGGCGTAGGCTCCTTTGCCATGGTTACATGAGCCAGGAAGGGAAAATGGAAGGTGGTGGATACCCAAGTGCTATTTCTTCTCTTTTAAGCCCAGACAGTTAACAAACCCAGCTTCCAAAGCTGCGGCAGGAACGTTAACGGGCAGGAAGCACTCATGGTACACACACGCCTCAGCTTCATTTTTAGCCCCTGGAAGAATCTCTTTCTCACCTACCAACTGGTAAACCTTCCTACTTCTTCCTGTGTGTTACTGGGCCAGCTTCAGCTTCACTAACAGTTTTGTTCTTGGATATCTTCAAGGCGAGTCTGGATAGAGCTTTGAGCAAACTGTTCTGGTGGGAGGTGTCTCCACCAAGGGCAGGGGTTTGGAACTTGATGATGTTTAAGGTCCCTTCCAACTCAAACCATTGTATGATTCTATGATCTTGGCTCCTCCTCGGGCCACCTTGTTGGTTTCTAGGGTTTATAGATGGAAAAGAGCTCTCCCAGGAGCATCTGCAAGGGCAAGGATGCTCCTACAGGAGAGGGGATGGTGCCCTTGGGTCTCAATGATGGGCTCACACCCATCGTTGCTGATGGTGGTTTGCCAGAGTACAGCAGCAAGGGGCAGAGCTCCAATTCCTTCTCACAATCCCCAACCCACGTGTCACCGAGATATGATGGCGTTTGGCAGGGCTACAATTCAGAATAAAACTACTGAATTAATGGCCTACCCAGGAACACAGCTGATTGCGTGACTTTTTGGTACCAGGGAGTGATGTCCTCCTGCATCCAACTGTCCTCCCAGTGCCCAGGGAACAGCCTCTCCCACTTGGACATGGAGAAACGCCCTGATGTTAGTGCACGCTTTAAATTATTATTGCGAAAGCGCCTGGAGCCATGGGTGAGTGCTTTAAAAATAACTTAAAATAGCACATAAAAATAAATGGCCCTGCCCAATATCATCCCAAAGAGCTGCACCATCACATGAGACCTGGGAATGTGCCCGGAATCAGCCAGAGCACTCATCATGCTCCCAATAAAGCATCCTTCAGACTTCAGGTGTTTAGGGACCATAGGGCAGACCCTGAATCTTCTGGGAAGGTCAAGCTGCTCTCCCCCTTGTAGGTGGGGAAAAAAATCCTTGTCTTCTGGGTATCTCACAACAGGAAAGTCACTGAGGTGCTGGAGCAGGTCCAGAGAAAGGCAACGGAGCTGCCTGGAGGTGTCTGGAGAACAAGTCTTGTGAGGAGAGGCTGAGGGAGCTGGGGGTGTTCAGCCTGGAGAAGAGGAGGCTGAGGGGAGACCTTCTCGCTCTCTACAACTCCCTGAAAGGAGGGGGTAGTGAGGTGGAGGTTGGTCTCTTCTCCAAAGGAACAGGTGCTGGGACAAGAGGAAACAGCCTCAAGTTGCACCAAGGGAGGTTTACTATGGATATTAGGAAAAATTTTTACAATGAAAGGGTTGTCAGGCCCTTGGAAGAGGCTGCCCAGGGCAGTGGTGGAGTCACCATCCCTGGAGGGATTTAAAAGCTGGGCAGATGGGGTGCTGAGGGACATGGGTTAGTGGGGGTTTGGGTTGATGGTTGGACTTGATGACCTGAAAGGTTCCTTCCAACCCAGATGATTCTGTGATTCTGTTTCTCCTCGGTGGCAACTGGCTCACCCATGTGGTATTCGGGGAGACCTTATAGCAGCCTTCCAGGA
>VZRU01020006.1:143982-170932 GCA_013398155.1 Pedionomus torquatus | reverse complement strand
CATTTTAAAACTGTTACCCCTTGTCCTATCAAATCGTACTGTTATACTCTAGTGTTTATTTGTAAAACAAAAACTGTGAAACGTAGAATTGCAAAGCAAATTAAGTGCTGCAGAAGAACTAACAGGCCAGTTTAAAGGTATATTTTATAAAGGACATACTACTGATTGGTTTGGTTTCTTTTTTTTTTTGCTGTTGTCCTCAGTCAGAAGCAAACAGTGCTGCCATGTTTGGAAAGCTGATGACCATAGCAAGTAAGTGTTAAGTTCTATAAGCTGTTATTACAGCATTCTTGAAAATTGTACTTCTATGAAACTTGGCATACTGAAGTGGCAAATTTATCTTATCTTAAATTGTATTTAATCATATAGAGAATCTTCCAGATCCTGGAAAAGCACAAGATTTTGTGAAGAAATTCAATCAGGTTCTGGGTGATGATGAGAAACTTCGGTCCCAGCTTGAGCTCTTAATTAGCCCTACGTGTTCTTGTAAACAGGCAGATGTCTGTGTGGTAAGGAAATGGAAAAAGCAAACTTTTATGCCTTAAATATTTGTGCTTAAAGCAGTTATCTGGAATTAATGGTCTCTTTTGGTACCTTGACATGATTTTTATATATTTCTGATTTTCCATAAAATACCTTTTTGGTTAACCTGTAGAGATTATGGAAAATATAATTTTTCATCATCATTTTACTTCCTGAGAAAGCATCAGTTTTATTCCTTCTTGGGATTATGAGCATCAAGTGTAAGGTCTATAAGACTAATTTATTTTTTAAAAAGTATCCTATGGTGAGTTTCTTAAACTGTCTTCTGACCATGATGAAACTTGTTCTGAGTACTGGCAAGCCAAATATTTTACTATCTGCATTATTCATTTATTTTTCTTCCTAGGATGTTATTTTGAAATTTCTCTCTCTCTCTCATATATTTAACCTCTTCAATGAAGATACACACATTAATACTAAATCAGACTATTCCAAATATTTATAGATTGTGCCAACAATCACAGGTTTTTTTCATTATGATCCTAAAGTAAAGTAAGCAATTTTGTTGGCAGAAAG
Organism: Pedionomus torquatus; assembly: GCA_013398155.1. Classification (NCBI taxonomy): domain Eukaryota; kingdom Metazoa; phylum Chordata; class Aves; order Charadriiformes; family Pedionomidae; genus Pedionomus; species Pedionomus torquatus. The sequence goes on along the minus strand of VZRU01020006.1, from coordinate 169,873 downwards.
CACAATAGAGAGCATCAACAAAGAGACATGGGCTTCTTGGGTTTTGTCTAATGACTCTGAAATTGTCCAGGGAAGAGAGCATTATGGCTTTCAGAATTATGCCCTAACCACTTGATATAGAGAGTATCTCTCCTAAACTAGTAAATTTTTCACTTTGGGAATGCAGTGATGCAATTTCAAGATCAAGGTTTCTTCCCTCTTCCTGAAAATAATTTAGCATAACAGAAAAATTTCCTAACATGTAGGGTCTGAAACATCTAACCCTTTAGGAGAGGGAAGTCAAGAAGTCATTTCTTTGAGAGATTTTTAGACTGCTCTTCAAAACAAAAAAGAGCTCCTTCTCCACGTTCTGAATTTGCAGCTGAATTTAATGTTCTTGAGATTTGGGGCATTCAGAAGGGAAAATTAGGTTTTTTGATGCAAAACATTCAAAGGCAAGTACACAGGATCTAAACATCTGTTGTGGCCATGGTAGTGTAGTGCTTCTGCACGTCTGCAGTTGTGTAGCTTTTAGTGCATTTTGTTGTTGTTTATGAAATTTCATACATAACAGAGGGTTACCTACAGATTACTTTTAAATTCCACCTACATTGCACTTAACTCTCCCTTAATTTTGTTTTGGATCTGGTCTGCAGTTCCTTAAGAAACTCTGAAGAACTTTCACTAGAAACCTAAATACATCTTACATTTCAATAAAATTTGGTAAAATATGTCTGCTTTCAGTACAAAGTGACAAAGAAAGATTTGGAGAATAAAACAGCTGCCCTTAAAATACATTTCACTGATTATATAGACAATCTCTATGGTTAAAAGAAGTGGCTATATTTAGCTTATTCAACATGCTTAAGAAGTAAGTAAAAATGAGTATGATTCATGTTTGTATCTAATATTCTTGTAGAGGGAGATAGCCCGAAAACTTGCAAATCCTAAGCAGCCAACAAATCCTTTTCTGGAAATGGTTAAATTTCTTCTGGAAAGAATTGCCCCTGTACATATTGATTCAGAAGCCATTAGGTAAGTTTGAAAGACCATACTAACTCACGAATGATTATAAAGATGATTTTTTAAAAAGAAAGATTCTTGGAATTTAGATTAGCCTGTCCTAGCAGTTAATATGTTTGTTTGTTTGTTTGTTTTTTCCTAAGTCCAAATGTTTTATGTAGGTGTCATTTTCATTTCCAGCATCCTAGACAATGCAGTTCGATTTTTCTTTTCTTAAAAATGTTTTTTTTGTTGTTACTTCTTCGCAGAGCTGTCTGCAAATGATTTTAAATATATAGTAGTTATTCCCAGTGAAACTGCTATTTGTGGGGCTTAAGGTGAAAGTGATGATCATTATTTTCACGTAGTTAACTGCCACACAGCCTTCTGTATAGCAGTTGAATTAATTAGCTTTTGTGGGATTGTGTAAGAGAATGTTTGGATTTCTTTTGAGACTTGTCTGGCAACATAATTACGTTCTGAAACTCATGCAACTATGTGTTGATCTGAATGCTTCCAACATGGTGGGGTTTTTTGTTGTTGGGTTTGTCTTTTTTCCCTAAAGAATTAATTTTGCAGAAAGCTAAGTTGGAAGAAAAAGGAGTAATGGAATAGCTTGATTTTTAAAAAAAGCACAAAACTAAACTAAACCCAAACGCCACACCACCTCCCCCTGCAATGGACTATTCCATTCCCATAATTTATTGTCAAAAATAAGTGATCTTGCTGATACCTCCAGACTTTGTCGCTGTACCTTGTCACATTCGTTTGCTTTTTTTTTTTTCTTTTTGTATCTGTTATTTCAGTGCACTAGTAAAACTAATGAATAAATCCATAGAGGGGACAGCTGATGATGAAGAGGAGGGTGTAAGTCCTGATACTGCTATTCGTGCAGGACTTGAACTTCTCAAGGTAATCTACATTAAAGCAGCTCTAGTTCATAATGAAGAGACAAAAGTGGTATGACTAGCAAGCTAACCTTAGAATGGTTTTAATAGTTAGTATTTAGATAATTACTTTTTTAATGTATGAAATTGTTTGGCTATTAATACTCGGGAAAAGAATAATGAAAGAGGTGGATCTTTGGAAGAAGTATGTTTTTAAAAGGGTGCCAAGAGTTGAAATATGCATATAAAGCAGAAATTGGTTTCTGCTGAAGAAGTCATACAGAAGAAGGTGCAGAGGTAAAGTGAAAGGAAGAGAAATAGAGAAATTAGGAGATGCGTGTTCTTTGGAACCTATTTGATTCTGGAAGGAAAGCAAGCAATATGAATTAGAGCCAAGTTATATAAAGATAAAAAAGAGGACAGGGAACTTGTATTCTCACTAACGATGAGAAAAGGCTGGGGGAGAAAGAAGGATTTAAAATATCTGGAAAACATCTGTGTTGGGTTCAGCTGTTCACTATTGAGACTTTATTTTGAACATCTTACAAAGCTCAGTATAAAATACAGAAGGGAATGGAAGGGAAGGTTATAATAATTAAAGGTTACGTAATTAAAGTCAGACTTTTCAGAAGTGTGAATGAACGTGGTGGAGTTTATGGAGACACATCACACCAAATTTGGTAATGGCAGCCATGGTTATGCAGAAGTATGCTAGGAGGTAATCTGTTTGCTCATGTAGCTCAGAAAAAAAATCTGCCAATGTTGAAATGAAAATTTCGTTGCTGTGACATGGATGTCTTTGAGAATGTTATTTCACTCACTGATACTCACGCATGTAGGCAGCTCTGGTCAAAGAAACCAGGATAATATATATGGAAAAAAAAAACCACAAAAAACTTACGACTTTTCGTTGTTATCTCTACCTAATGTTTTCTGAATTTTACTTAATATAGCTTTGGTTTGGGATAGCCTTTTGTTCTTCTTGTCCTGCCTTGAATTCCTGCATGCTTAGTTTCTTATTAGACAATTTCCCTATTTAACAGATTATGTTACATTCCATTAGCTTTAGATGAAAAGGACATTAATCTGTGTTTGGAAACAGTTTTGTTATATTGAAAAAATGCATTCTTAAGTAGGTTGGAATATAAATGAAAACTCTTGAATAAGTGTTCCTGTCAATGAATTTGTGTACATATTCAAATAATGTAGTATCTTACAAAATATTGAGAGGTGGGGAGGTCCTGAAGAGTAAAACATGGATGAATTTATTTGGAAATGTCTATATCACCTTCTCCAAAATGCAGTTATGGAATGTAATAATCTCATATGAGCATGTAATAACTATTTTTGTTGATGGTAGTGCTTATAAACAGTCATAATTTTGTTCTGCTGATGGTTCATTTACCATGAATAAATGTACCTTTGTTTTAATGTGTATCTACAGGTTCTGTCCTTTACACATCCTACCTCGTTCCACTCTGCAGAGACCTATGAGTCTCTGCTGCAGTGCCTCAGGATGGAAGATGATAAGGTAGCTGAGGCAGCCATACAGATCTTCAGAAACACGGGTCACAAAATAGAAACAGACCTGCCACAGATACGATCGTGAGTGTTATTTCTTTATGTGCTGCTTTGGAATTCTGCCTCTTGATAGTTTACTTCGTATTTTACCCATAAAATGACTTGTTAAACAAGAAATGTCTTGTTAAACATGAGCAGTTTCTCCTCCACCATTTTGTATTCCTTCACTACCTTTCTGCCTCTGTCTCTTCATTTTTAAATTCTGCATTCTCCCAATTTTTGTGTATTTATTGAAGGTGTTAGGTACTTAGATTTAATAGCATGTATCATGTTTCCCAGGTTACAAAATAAGCAACAGCAAAAATATGGCAACAATGTTATTCCTTGGCATCATTTCTACTTATATCTGTCCTCCATGCAATCTTTCAATCTTTGTAAGGAAAGAAAAGATAATCTCTGGTGGTTAACAGCTCTGTTTGTTATGAAACAAGTTGGGAAACAAGATCCAAAAGCAGGCATGAATTTCTAACAAAGAATAATTGGCCATCTATAAGTCATCATTACACAATTCATGGTTTAACTGCTGATTAAAGCTGCATAATCTACTAGGTATTCACAGACTATTTAAAACCTTGTGGGTAATGTTTGAAACCTTAAAATTAGCCTGCTAGTGACTGACTAATCTGGATTATATAGCACAGATTTCAAGTTCTCATATATATTGAAATAACATCTCAGGTATTACCATGCTGAAGTGTATACCATGTACAAGTTCTCAATGAATTGAGAGTGTAACCTCAGCAATTCTGACGGATTTTAATCAGATTTTGGGCAAAAGAAAAATTCAACAAGTTCACACCTCAGACGCCTTTTAAGACATTTGTAGGGGTGAAGAAAAGGAAAAGCCCAACAATCGCCATTGTCAATATACTTCCCTGTATAGTCCCCCTTGTCTATTGTTTCCTACTAGAGTTTAGACTAGAGTCTAAAGACTGACATTGCTAGGATGTATCATCTTCTGTGAAAGGAGCTGGTATCGCTGACATTTATTCAGGTTTCATGCCTTAGCCAGGTATTGCTTAAGTATAGTCTGGGCAGTCTCAAATGACTTAAAAATATAACTGTAAAAATGGGGTTTGGCATGGTTTGCATGCAAGTCAGGTTAACGTTCTGAATGCCAAAACCAGGTCAGTGTTTTCACTGACAGAAAGAAAAAGAAGTCTGAAGGCAAGTAGATGTTCCAGGTTTCATATATTCAGAAGTCTTTATCATAACCAAAAGATGTCATTTAATCAGTGAGGCGGTTTGTTTCAAATGACTTGTTAAAAACCTCTTGTTTTAGCAGCAGGCTGCCTGCTGTCCATTGAAGTAATGCTCACCACCAGTAGCCCAAGTTCTTCCTCGTATAGCAGAAGAATAAGTTTGTGCACCATTTCATGGGCAAGGACTGCTGTCCCTAGAGCCTGATGGAAGCATTGGCCGTGCTCCAAGAGAGCCATGGGACCACGTGTAAATGTGTAGATGTAAAGGTGCATGTAAACACATCAGGTTTCACCTCTTGCAGATTTCTGTTGTTTCGGGGCTGATGAGGTTTGTAACCGATACGTTGACATTTGGCAAAGGCCCTTCAGTATACATGTACTCACCCTATGGAAAGTAGGTTAGGCGTTGAAGCTTGCTTTAACTGTAGATTTTACTGATTTCTTTGCTGTTTTCCTTTGGTTTTCATCCAACTTGCAGAATCTTAGCAAGTTTGAGAAGAGACATTCTCCTACTTTGGGATACTAGTAACATTTTTCTAGTCTTTTGTTTAGTTTTCAGGAAAATTTTTGAGACTTCGTTCTCTCAACCCTGCACCCTCTTGCACATCTCATTGCCGATTCTTATTATATAGAATGTGTTAGTGATGGCTGGATGGTAAATAATCCATGCACTGAATGCTGTTGTTACTGAGCATTTCAGGAAAGTGAGCAATTTTATTTTTTTTTAGATATTTCTGTGTCAGACGCTTTCTAGGTAATTGCTTTATCGTGTGTGGTAAAACTCGTGAGTTAGTGTCTCAGCAGATGAGCTCTCAGGGGACAGGCCTGCCTTGCAGCACATTCTCAGGAGCAGAACTGAATGGTCTGACCAGTGTCCACCACCATGATGTCTGGGGTGGTTTCTGCCCTGCTCTTCCCTTCAGTGGGCTCTGATCAGCAGATAGACTTTGAGAGATTCAAATGCAAAAAGATCAGAAGAAGCTGTTGTTCACTTGAGTGTACATTGTGATTAAAGACCAAAGTTAGAGCAGTAAAAACCCTATGAGCACACTGTTAAAAGGCTATTCCTAGCTTTCATAAATGTTCTTCAGCCCTGTCACTTCCAAGCTTGGATAAGAAGCCCAGGAATTTACCCCATCTGAACCTGTCAGGTTTCCTCCACCTTATATTTGGCTTCCTAAACAGCCTTATTTTGACCATTACCTTCTTTCATGCTTCATTTCCATCCCTCTCCCTGTTGGCTTTTTTCTGCTTAACTACATACAGTCAGGTGTTCAACAAGTATTACTAAATACAATTTCATCCTGCTTTTCACTTTGTTCGGAAAGATCATAATCATAGACTTAAAAGGAATGATTTATAAGACTGGGAGGATGGATTTATATAGGTGAAGAACTTTAATTTTTGTAGATTGCAAATTGCATTTTGAAGTATTTTTGTTTAATGTTCACAGAACACTAATTCCGATTTTGCATCAGAAAGCAAAAAGAGGCACTCCTCATCAGGCAAAACAAGCTGTTCACTGTATACATGCCATATTTTCAAACAAAGAAGTGCAACTTGCACAGATCTTTGAGGTATGTCTGTCTTTTCAGTTTTTAAGATTTGTTTCTGTTGTTCTTAATTGATACTAGTAATTAACTTAATTCAGACAGTTTATTAACAGATATGTTATTATAATATAACTGATATTAACAGATATATTAATGATGTATGTGATCAGGAAGCATACAGGTGCATGGTAGTTAACATAAGTCATTAATTTTACAATAGCAAAGTTTTAATGTTTGTGTCTTACTGTCATGACTTTGTAATATCCCTGTGTCTGATAGATACAGTATTCCTTTTTGTCTACACGGGAAAAGTTAAGGGATATCTGCTGGAATGATCCACATTAAATCCCACAAGGAGACATTTAGCAGATAGTAAATGAGAGATAACATACTCCACTTTCAGATTGTGTTAAGTTACCATGTTTAAGGTCTTTCTCACTGAACAGAATAACTACTTGACTTTAAGCTCAGACATTAGCTTGCTGCTTGCTTAGACAAGTTGTAAAGCAAAAAGTCACCTTATACAGAGCAGAGGGGTTATTACTTTTCACTGTATTCTTTTTAATAATAACATTATTAATCTGCACTTGTAAAATATCTTGGGTTCTTAATCTTGGCTGTCTCTGAAACGGCGCATAATTCAAGAGTGTGAAAAGCTTCGAATGAAGCTTACAGAGTTTGATCTCTGCTTAGACTTCTGTGAGAGTGCCTGTTCCCTCCTGAATGCCAGAATACGCTGTGAGGGTGCTGGGTGATCCAGCAGCATGGAATTATCCTAGTGACTGTTACCTGCAAGGGAGATGCTGATCGCTGATAGAAATATCCCTGGTGGTTTCCAAATATTTTTAACTCACTATTATTTTCTCCCATTCTAAGTTCAGATTCAAGTTTTCACTACTCCTGATTAGAATTGAGTCAGAGTTTTTCCTGTCTCTCCTGGATTTGAATGTGTTTCACTGTTAAAACAGAAAGAGAACATAAAGTTTGTTTTGCCTTTATCTCGTGAGATTTTTGGTTGCTCTGTTAATGAAAAAATCACATTAATTCTCCATTTTGATTTTATAACTATTAATTCTGATGGAAAAACAGTGAAATTCATCAGCAATACAGCAGTAAAATAAAGAGGTTTTAGGCATTCTAGCTTACTTATGTAGTTGATTTTTTTAAATTACTTTTTTTTGTTTCTTTCTTCAGCCTCTTAGTAGAAGTTTGAATGCTGATGTACCAGAACAACTTATAACTCCATTAGTCTCATTGGGTCATATCTCTATGTTGGCTCCAGACCAGTTTGCTTCTCCAATGAAATCTGTTGTTGCAAATTTCATTGTGAAAGATCTCCTAATGAATGACAGGGTAAGATTTTCTTTTTTTTTAAAGTCCTTACTGTTGTGTTTGCCTGTTGTTAACTCTGGGGGAATAGAACTTTTTTGTTAAATGACTCAATAAAGGAATGTTCTGTAAATAGCTATTACAGTGATAATTGCAGTAGAAAAGGTCTTTGTGTGAAAGAAAGCTTAGTCTGTGACTTTTTTTTTCCATTTTTACCTCTGCATTTTCTGTATTGGTTGAACCAGTTCTTAAACTTACATGAATTTCTGTAGTCAACAGGTGAGAAAAATGGAAAATTGTGGTCTCCAGATGAAGAAGTTTCTCCAGAAGTACTGGCAAAGGTGAATGATCTGTTGTCAGTAATAACGCGTATATTTGAGATAAAATTTTACTTTTTTCCAAGTAGTGCAATGGAGAGTATTAGAATAAATCCCTTTAAGTACTTTTGTATTAGTCTCCTTAGGATATGCAGTAGTCTAGAGGTTTTATGGATTATACCTACAGTTATAAAATCGATATAAACTGTGCATTTTGGTGTCTTCACTTATCGATAGTAATTATGCTGAATGTTGAGAAAATTAAGAGATTTGAAAGTTGCAGTTTTTTTACAAGAAAGGTACTTTGACTTTACTGACTGTAAACAGATTTGAAGTAAATTGAGATCCTGATGAATCTTATTCATTCATCTTTAAGGCTGTTTACTGTGAATCTAATTATGCCCATTTCTAAAAATGTTTATGTAGTTGCTCTTATTTTTAATCGTGTAGCAAGTATCCTGCATCCTCTAGATGCACTTGTGAGAAGACACTGAACCATAGTTGAAATGTCCTGATGTCACAAAGACTGCTACTTCCTTCTTCACTCTGTAAATATTTACTGCTTCATTCTGTTCCTTTAAAAATTTATCATCTCTAATAAATAGGAGTCTGTGGAAATTTCAGTTTGACAGCAGTAGTTTTTAGTGCCTTATTAACACTAGGAAGTAAGCTCTTTGTCGATTTGTTCATGTTTGATAGGTGCAAGCAATTAAACTTTTGGTACGCTGGCTGTTGGGTATGAAAAACAACCAGTCGAAATCCGCCAATTCCACACTCCGGTTATTATCAGCCATGCTCGTCAGTGAAGGAGACTTGACGGAACAGAAGCGAATCAGGTCAGATTTTGTTCCTTTCAGGCCTCCGTCAATTTTGTTGTACAATTTCAAAGAATAAGAATGCTTTTTAGAATTTTAAGGTGAGCCCAGTGTTGGCTAGTGGGATGACAGGAAACGGATCTGATTGGAGTTTTGATATTAGGAGTGGAATGGCAGTATGATAATGTGCTTGACACTCCCCTCTTTCTTGCAATTTACTAATAATCTCAGAACCCTGTAGATATCCTGACAGTAAAAGACCTGCAGGACTATCTTTGAAAACAGACGAGTGATGAGATTTAACTCACTTAAGGGTTGGGTGATGGTGGGTGGAGCTTCTTCATTCCAAGGGTGAGGTAACTTTGTACCTCATCTTTCTTCTGGGGGTAAATGAGGGAAAGAGAAAAATCTGTGGCAAAAGTGTTGCTTTCATTTAGACAGGGATACTAAACCAAGAAACTCAACTCTCCTCATTTCACTGTTTTACTGGAATTAAGTTTTTTGAGGGGAAAGCAAAGCACTTTATTTTCACAAATATGGTTGGGTTAATTTAGCTTGATCTGAAGCTGTGGAGCTGTGGCCTGACCTGACAGAGAAAAACCTTAGTTGCTCATTGGTCCTGTAAAAGAAGAAATCGTGACATACAAGTTATTTAAGGATAGTTGTGGTGAGTTGTTTTGTTTGGTTTTTTTTTTTCCTTCTCTCATGTTTGTTTAGTAAATCGGACATGTCTCGACTGCGATTAGCTGCTGGTAGTGCAATAATGAAGCTTGCACAGGAACCCTGTTACCATGAAATAATTACCCCAGAACAGTTCCAGCTCTGTGCACTTGTCATTAATGTAAGTAACTGCATTTGAACTGAAGTGACTTCTAATTAATTGAGTTCAGAGTCCTTGCATCTGAGCTTTTGTTGCTGCTACATTGAGTATTTTCTTTCTTTCCTTCACTGCAGCTTTCAAAAGAGTTCTGGAAATTTCAAATATTTATTGTGCTGCACCTGTTGATATTTTTTAAATGCCTCTCATCATAATTCCACCTAGAATGCCTTTTTCTTAATGACTAGGATTTTTATGGTTGCATTCTTACATTTTATGTTTCTATAGGATGAGTGCTACCAAGTGAGGCAGATATTTGCCCAGAAACTGCATAAGGCACTTGTGAAGTTACTGCTCCCTTTGGAATATATGGCAATCTTTGCTTTGTGTGCCAAAGACCCTGTGAAAGAGAGAAGAGCACATGCCAGACAGTGCTTGCTCAAAAACATCAGTATACGAAGAGAATATATTAAGCAGAATCCTATGGCTAACGGTTAGTATTTCAGTAAAATTGTTCAGAAAACAACAGTCAGATACTAAACTGGAAAGAGTAATCATTAAAACTTAAGCAAATTGCTGTTGTAAAGAATCACTGGATAAGTTTGTTTCATTGTATTAGATGCATTCAAATCTAAATTTACTTAGCTTAACACTAGCATAAACAGAAAATACTTTTCTGTATTTTGCTGAGAGTTATACATGTAAAATACAATGTTGTTAATGCAGTAATTGTTTCACTTAAAAAATCAAATTTTGTTGTCTGATATTTTAGGCTTTATGACCTTCTTTCTGAAATAAGATCAGGTAGTTTTGTAGTAGGAAAACCCATTAATTTATTCTTACTGATTCGTTAAAAGTAAAGTTTGTAGAAAGAAAATGCAAGTAGAGATTTTACATTCCATATTTGAAAAAGTAATGCTTGGAAAAGTGTTTCTTCTGAGGGATGTGTGTAATATAGAGGTTATCTATGATTTTTGTTACTGTAGAAAAATTGCTATCCTTGCTGCCAGAATATGTGGTACCATATATGATTCACTTACTGGCACATGATCCAGATTTCACAAAACCTCAGGATGTTGATCAGCTTCGTGATGTCAAAGAGTGAGTATCAAATGACGCTAAAGTTGTTATGCTGAGGATTTTTCTGTGCTTGGAAAAAACTGATTAGGAAGAAGAACTGCTTTATCAACAGTATTTTGCAAAATGGTAATCTTGGAGGTGTGTAGCACTTCAGGGGAAGAAAGGCATCAACAACTGCTTAGCTACTTCTGAAAGCCCAAGTGGTAGCCTGTAGGTCACACCATAGTATACCAAATTAGTGAGCTGTCTAGGCTTCTTTTAAATTGAAGTAATGATGTTAGATTGTGTGTGTAGAAATATCTCTAGAATATCCCAACACGCTTAGAGATGCCAAGTAATGTCAGTTCAAATATTTTGGAACTTAAAAAATATAGAGCTTCACCAAGACTTGGAAAACGTAATGCTACTGATGCTGGGTCAGAGTCCTGCTTCATTGGAAACTTTCTTTTTCTTTATCCCTATTCTAACCTATTAGAATTCCTGCTAGGTTTGCTGCTGACTCATCGTTTGCACTATAAATCTGCAGTGCAGGCTTAGTGATTCTTAATATAGTTGGCACAAATTTCTGTACACAAGCCTATCACACTGTACTGTTTCCAGTTTGAGACCTTCTTGCATGCCTCAATTCATCTTACCTACCTAAATAGATCTTTTGTATTCCTTTGTGTCTTGTATGTATTTTTTTAAATGTATTAGGTTTTAACACTTCTAAAAATTGTTAAAGGGTCCTACTCAGCTTTAGTTTTAGCGTTTTAGTTTTTTCGTGTATTTATTTTTGGTGGAACTGTGGCCTGTGTTGTTTTGGTATTACAAAGGCATTTACAACCATATACTACAGTATACATTATCAGAAAAAGCAGTTCATTCTGGGCATAAATAGACCACTTCCCATCTTAATTCTTTGTGCACCTTCACCCCTGAGAGTCCAAGTCTGATTCTTTCTTTAAATTAAAAATGTGTTGCGATTTCTGAGTTACTTAACTTGCACCTGGTCAGAACCTGGAGTCAGTGAAAATTCTTACCTAATCATGAAGTCTACATTTTGTCCCAGGACTCCCTGTTCCTGGCAACCTCTGAAAGCATTCTCCACTTTATCCAAAATGCATGGAACAAGTTCTGATTCGCAGTTGTTGAGTTAATACTTTCTCTGAGAAGTGTTTTGTAGCGCACAGAGCTTTTTTGGACACCCCTTGTATAGCTCTCCTTTGTTGTCAAATTTCCTCCCTCATGTTTGTCACAGGCTGGCTGAACTGGCCGGAGAAGACTGCTCCAAACAAAGAAATACTCTGTACAGGAATTTTGGCAGGAATACTTCTCTGAAGAGTCTCCTGAGATAAATGCAAAACATTTTTCTCATATAACATAATACAGTGTTTCTTTCAAGAGTTCTGAGAGCCGTAGTGTTCACTTTAAAGTGTTAACATAGATCCTTGCAAACTTTGGAAAATCAGCCTGGCAGTGTGTTTTGTAGTTGTCTCCCTAGTTCCTCTTGGTTTTACATGGCCTAAATACAGTCACGTAGAGTAAATACGTGCTTAGCAAGTTCCTGAACCATAATCGGTCCTGTTTATTCATATGCAGTTTTTTAAGCTTGTCTTACAGAGGTATATTTGCCTTGAGTTCAGATTTTGTCTTGAGACAGTGCCTTTTTCTTTTCTGAATTCATATTCCAAAAGTACTGAAAGGGATACAGAGAATGAACTTACTTGATGTGACTCTGTTCTTCTAGGTGTATGTTTTCCTCCACAAAATCCTACTGTTCTGGAAAGGTCTTGTTCAGGGTTGATGAAGATTTATGTAACTTATTGATTTAGTGAGGAAATCAAGCTATTGAAGGTGATGTGCTAACTGTGATTCTAAGAGTAGAGTTTACCCTCAATAGTAGTCTTTGGACGGTACAGGGTTTTGGAGGAGCTGGGCCTGTGTGGTGTGTTATCGGTCTGGTCTTAATCCCATTTAAATTCTTGAGAATAGCCAATAGATGGATGTAAAGGATGAATCTAACACTTTTATTTACTTATAGCCTGTATAGCTCTTGGATGCAAGTCAGAATAGAGATGTCATATTTTCTTTGAACACCGGATAACTATTTCAGTGTTTTGATGGAGCACAACCTTATTTAATTTGAATTTTTGAGAACAATGTTTCTTCGTCTCTTGCATTACAATCTTTAATTTGTATCAGTTAAGAAGATTGGGGCTTTTGTGGACAGGGAATTCTAATATTCAGTCATCCTGTTTTTCAAGTTTCTTATTAGCCTCTTTCTACAAGGTAATCTCTCTTCCAGAGCTTCAAAATTAAATTAGCTGCTGGCAAAGTTTGCATTTCTCAGACCCACCCATATATCTTTCTCCACTAAGTATTATTTTACTATATTATGACTGTTGTTGACCCTCTAGCCATGTGCAGCTCTGAAGCTTCGTAGTAAATGATTGCATGGACAGACTAGTCGTGTTTTCTATCATGGAATTGTCAGAGATGGAAGGGATCATCTAGAGATCATCTAGTCCAACTCCCCTGCTAAAGCAGGATTGCCTAGAGCACTTAGGACTGCATCCAGGCGGGTATCATAATGGAAAAATTCTTAAAGCAAACTTTAAGTCAAAATATAATGGGTTCTCCCTATAAAAAAGATAGTTTTAAAGAAAACTTGGAAAGCTAATTCCGTTGTGTCTGTCTGTAAGGATTTATTTTCCTCCCATATCGAATACTAGTAAGAATCTGACCTGTTCAGTTTTGGATCTCCTCTCCTTTGTGACTTTTGTATTAAAACCTGTAGTATGGGTAACTGTCTAGGAGCAGTATGATTTATTTAAGCCTGTTTTGAGAGTGGTCATGGTACATTGTTGATGGGAATATAGACATAGCCTAAGGCAGTGATTACAGAATTTCACGCAGATGATGGTAGCACCAGAATTCTTGCTTCTGTTTGTATTTGGAAGAGTTGATTGGTTGACCAGTGTTAATGGATATAATAGAGAAACACATTAATTTGACAGATGTATTCCAAAGAGTATGATTAACATTGTGTGTGTTAAAGGTCTGGACTTTATTTACACCTTGAGATGGTGTTACCTTCAAATGGATTGTGGTTTCTTAAAAATAGCTAGTACGGCTGACAAAAAATTTTAAGACCTTGCTAGTTGCAGGAGCTGCAGTGTAAAAGCTGGAATGTAACTCCTTGTGGTTTTATGGCTTTTTAGGTGCCTGTGGTTCATGCTTGAAGTTTTAATGACAAAGAATGAGAACAATAGCCATGCCTTCATGAAAAAGATGGCAGAAAACATCAAGCTTACCCGAGATGCTCAGTCTCCCGATGAGCCAAAGGCCAATGAAGTAAGAAATGCAGTTCAGATAAGTGTTGGGTGATGGGCTGAGTTTCACAAGCAGTCGATGAACAGGATTTGCAGGAAATCTGAAAGCACTAGCTCAGACATTTTTATGGTCTTTTAGAGAGAGCGTTAATTGCTAGCAGTGTCTGTATGTTGCCAATCTCATTCTTTCAGAACCTTGCTGACCTTACCCAGCACACGATACCCGATTAAGTTAAATATTCCTGTTTCTGCTTGCCTGCCTTATTTTAACTCCTACTGCCTGGTTTCCCTTCTGCTGTTGGGGGTAATTGTGTATTATGTGGCTACTGTTAAACCTATCAGTTTCTAGCAGAGGTGAGAAACCATTTATGGTTATTCGATTGAGCAAGAGCTTCTGTTGTACAGCACAGGCATGTACAGTATTACTAATTTTCATTAAATAGTATCATATGAAAAATGAGGACTTCTGTATGTGCTTGAAGAGCCAACTGTACGGTTAATGATGCAATTACAAAATATGTCCTTAGTGGTGGTTATCTTAACATATAGATTAAACTTTTTACAGAACTGTGTTCTCTGTATGATGTAAAAACAGTAAGTAATTCCTAAAGTGTACTTTTCTTTTTTTCTTCAGAAACTTTATACAGTATGTGACGTAGCACTATGTGTAATCAACAGCAAAAGTGCTTTGTGCAATGCAGATTCACCGAAGGACCCTGTATTGCCAACCAAATTTTTTACACAACCTGAAAAGGTAAATTTGTTAATGTAATTTCCAAACTAATAAGGGGAAAACCAGCTCTCAGTTGTAAAAATACAAGTATATCTCCATAACATATCATGAGTGGGGAAATGCAGATACATATTTTATCCTCGGCAAGAAAATTTTTTAACATCAGCTGTATGTTATGGTGGCTACGTCTTCTAAATGTGTGCTAGCAATCTTTGTAACCAGGTGAGACCTAATTAGGAAAAATACTGATACGTTAGCATGTTTTGCTACATCATTTCATTAAATTGTTTTACAAGCACATCTGAATATGTGAGAATATATTTTGACTATATCTGAATTAGAATGCAAAGTAGACAAAAAAAGAAAAAGAACATTTTTTTTATGTTATGCATGGTATTTTTATATACGTCAGTAGTTGTTTGACTTGCTGTGCAAGTTAGTCCTCCTCTTGCCTCACAGTAGTCTTGGTGAGTGCAGCTCTGCTGCCAGCAATACCACTTCTAAAAAGTGTAAGTGGAACTAAAGTAATTCTCCGGACCAAACCTGATGGTTGTATTGAAGAATACATTTCACATTTTTCGGTGTCTCATGCTGTTAATTAACAGCCTTTCCAGAGTCTGTTCAAGCAAAACTCAGTGTGCTTATTTAACTGTGAGATGGCAGAAGCCACAGTGACAAGGAGCTGGTGTCTATAATAGCTGCCTGCATTCAGATTTAGTGTCTTGGTCTGTGTAAACTGTAGTCAGAGTGAAAAACATAGTAACTTGCAACTTGTGTAGAGAAAACTGCACCTCTTCACTTTAGACTTCCCATTAAAAAGACACAAGTGAAAAAATGGTGAGGACGGTTTTGTTCAAATGATTCGTTCAAGAAGATAAAATGTTAATCCCGACTTCAAGTATGGCATCCTGTCATTCAGTAATGCTCACTACAAATCTCCTTCAAAGCACTAGTTTGACCTATCTTTATGAAATCAATTCAGTTGTCAGCAGGTTGCATGATGTGAAGTTTCTGTAGCATTTGATAGTAGCCTCTAATTTGAGAAGTCAGTCATGTATATATTGAAAAACAACAGCAAGATTGAGAGATCAAACACAAACTGATTTTTATTTTTCATACAGGATTTCTGCAATGACAGGAATTACATTTCAGAAGAGACAAGGGTTCTTCTTTTGACAGGAAAGGTACTGTATTTTGAGAAGTTATGTTTCTTTCAATATTACTTGTGATTTTTTAAAATGTCCTGGACTGCTGTAGTTCAAAAATTGTATTAATAATTTGTGTACAATGCTTTGTGAACCTTTTATTTGATGGCATAATTAAAGCCTTTAACATCCTCCCGGGTGAGTACACAACATTGAATTTGTTAACTGTCACTGAGATGTAGCTTCTTAATTAACTACAGTTTTTCACATAACTACAGGTTTTTCATTTATTCAGATAAGCACAGCATAAAGTCATGATGCAGATACTTAATTGTGACACCACTAACATTGGAAGTCTTAAATTTTCAATCTTAATGTTTTTAGTATAGCTGTTGATGCTGTTAAATTTAACTGCATTTAGATGTCTACACCCTTTTGAACATTATTTTACTTCAAACATGATTCAATTAATACCTTCACAGGGGGCAGAAAATACCAAGGGCAGGGGGTAGAGGAGCAAAAAAAACCTCAAACAAACAAAAAACCCAGAAACTATTTTTACACATTTTTCCCATCAGCTGTCCTTTCTTGGGATTCTGAAGCTGTCTTTCCTGGGTTCTGTTGAATTATGTTGCAGTGCTTTTTAGTCCAGCTGAAGAAATTAGAAGTTGTTGTTTGTTTTTTCCTGGAGCTTAGTAAAATAATTCTGGCTGACCTGTAAAATATGAAAAGCCTGAGAACAGTACAAATCACATTTTTAATATAAATTTTAAACGCCTTTATTAATTTTCATGTTCTGTGTTCAATGAATGTTACTGCATTAGTTTTTACAAAGTCTTCAGTTAAAACAGAACTTTGTGGTTCGTTACAAGGGTAGAGACAAAATGATCCCTCTGTAAATTAGTATTATCATTAAAAATTACTTCTTCTCACACTGATTTTTCATTTATACAAAAAGTTCCACTGTCAGAGCAGCTCGGGTGGGCAAGGTTTGTTCAGCTGGCAGAATGCCGCCTCCTTGCTCCATGTTCCCTGTGATGCCAGCTCCAGAAGAGTCTGTCTGGCAACTGCTGAGGTTGTTTCACCTTTGATAGCATTCAGATATCAGCAATGAAGCGTTTGTAACTTTGAAGTCAGTTTATATGACCAACTAAACTTGCTACATTCATCTTTTCATAAGGCATTTGGCAATTTAGAGAGAAGCTATGTCTTAACTAAAAAAAAAAATAATCTTGCTTTATTTAAGACAGCCTTTTCCTATGTGCTCTGTTAAAATAGAGGAGGATGGGAGGATGCCCAGTATCAAGGTAGTATATAGGTAATTTTCAGTGCTTTGGGAAAATGGACATTTATTCCATGTTCTACTGGAACGCACGAACACTTGCTTCTTTTTCTGTTGTCTTCCATTTTGGAAAAGACAAGATGTATAAGGATATCCCACTGACTCAGACCAATGGTCCTTTTTGGCCTGGTATTGTGTTCCCAGGAGGACCGAAACGGCGTGATTAGGGGAGAGCGTGCAGGTGTCACCACTTCTGCAGGACACTCCCCCTCGTGTTCCCCCAGCATTCATCATTTTTGTAATGGGAGGCTACAACTCCGTACCTGTGCCTCTCAGTTTTGATGTCTGCTGGTGGAGCTGT
This sequence comes from Pedionomus torquatus, assembly GCA_013398155.1. Classification (NCBI taxonomy): domain Eukaryota; kingdom Metazoa; phylum Chordata; class Aves; order Charadriiformes; family Pedionomidae; genus Pedionomus; species Pedionomus torquatus. The sequence continues at coordinate 152,476 of VZRU01020006.1, read as the reverse complement.
TCACAAATGTGTTTTCTCTGGTTTTGAACCTCCCCATTGCCTGCCTTCAGAAGCTCATGTGGCGGGAGGTGCCAGAAATCTGCAACCTGCTGCTTGTACAGAAGCACTTCCTATTCTGCCTTAAGCATTTGCTCTCTCCTATTGGTTTTACCAAATGCTTCCTACCTTTTATAAAATACTGGCTAAGTAGAGCAAATAATATAATATATTTAAGTAAATGTGGAGTGATAGCACTAGGATGATGCAGCTACTGAACATGTGCTCAGTAACAGGTTGTTTCTACAGAAAGTGGTGCCTTTCTGCTGGCCAAATGTTTTCCAGCATCTGCGGTATCTCTCTCCTGTCTGCTCCCTCGCAATTTCAACACATGGGAATTAATTTTTCTTGTGAGAATGTCCTGATAAATTAACTTGGTCTCTGAGGAAATGTACAATTACATGAAGAATGTGATGTGCTAGTAATGAAAACTTCCTTGACTTTTCTCCAGAGACAAAATAAAAAACCCCAACTTCCTACTACCTACCCGGGCTGACCTGCTATCAGTCAGCAGACACCAGCTGTAGCAAGAACTTAAATACCAGTAGTGTACCAGAGAACCCCAGAATAGATAGATGGTGTTAAATATTTTTACATTGATTTTCTGTATAGTAAGCATATACGTTTTCTAGTGTTGTAGTGAACTTAATTTTGCGTTCATTTTGGAAAGCCTTCCCCCAAGGTGCTGGGCTTCGCAAATACAGTCACTCTAATACTATCTCACATTCTGGGTTTCATTGGGAGTTCTCTACCTGCTATCCCTTCAAAGGTTGAGAGCATGCAAGGCAATTGATGAAGCTGTTAAATGACGGGAAATGAAAGTAGGATAGACCGTGGCTTTTAAGTGAAGGTGAGGTCTTACTCTAAACTGATGGCTTCAGGATTAAGGCTCTTAATCCAAAAGCAATGTTTTAAAATACTCAAATAATTTTAAAATTAAATATGTATCTGAAGTTCCTTTTTTTTTAAGATCAAACATTTTCTTTTAGCCAAAACCAACTGCTGTATTAGGTACAGTAAACAAACCATTATCTGCAACTGGAAGAAGACCGTATATTAGAACTACAGGATCAGAGACTGGAAGCAATATCAGTGTAAACTCTGAGCTGAGCTCTTCTGCAGGAAACAGATCAAGGTACAGGAATGTGAATTTTTTTCCAAAAACCTTTTATTATTTCATGTTCTCCCACGTGCTTGCATGGTTTAGAACAGGAAATTATTTGGTGTGTGTGCCGGTGTGTTTGAAGACTGTCTTTACTTTGTCCAGTTTTTTAGAAAAATGTAATAGTTGGCTATCAGTAAAATCTCCCCCTTTGCTTTTTGTTTGGAGGTTATTTTAGTAGACGTAACCTTGGTACAGTGTATAGGTGTGGTCTGCCTGTAATTGCATACAGTACAGCAGAAGAGACACCATACCGTCTGAAATTCTGGTGGTTAGTATTCATAATATTTTTACATCAGAAAACATATTAATTGAAGAGAACAGCCATAATTAATACTAAATAGATATTGCAACTCACACATTTTTGATGTATAAATTAGGATTAATCCCGATTGGTAACAAGAAACATTTTTTTAAGTAGATGAAATATTCTGACCTATTTAAGATTAGGAACAATTAGAAAAGAACTTGCTGAGGAGGATTAGGAGCTCAGTGGAGAAAAGCAACATACGATTGTATTATTTTGGCTTTTTTCTATTGTTCTTTTTACATGGATCTGGAGTTTTTAAATTTGTCATAAATCTGGAGAAACAGTTTAAACTTTAAAATTTTAGGATTGTTTACTTTGGTTTGGAGTTGATTAACTGGCTAAGATAAAGCGTTGAAGAAAGTAGAGAAAGTCAGCTCTAGTTGCTGCATTTCATAAGGCCAAAGGGAAATGTAACTCAGTTCAGAATTTGTTCTATAAGTGTGCATGATACATGTTCTGATGATCTTGGTTTGTTTTTTTTTTTTAAAAGAACTATTTTGTATTTAAAAGTACTGCATGTTCACGTAACTTGAAGTTTGAGTATTGCTGGTCTTCACTTTTCTTTTTTTCCCAATACCTTTGCCAGTAACAGCTTTTTTTATCTGAAAAAAAGAACCCGACTTTGTTTAACGCATTGGTCTTAAGTCTGCAAAAAGAATTGGCATTTTGTCTGTGATAAGGGATTTGGCTCGGTGACTACCCAGTCACTTTCAGACCTTTCCTTGTTCTGGGAAGAAAATATAAGTGTGGACCCAGGCAAATTCAACTCTCTTTGTAACTAATTTAGGCTGTCTGCATTGATTTCTGATTTATTTATTTAATAGTTGAAAACATTTTTCTCCTTCTGTTCTGTATGTTTTGGTTTTATTTTGTCTTCGATTATGCTACCAGGGAACAAAGTTCAGATATATCAGAAACTGGGGTCAGCGAAAATGATGAAAATCCTGTGAGGATTATTTCAGTCACACCAGCAAAGACAGAACCTGTGAAAAACAAGGTAAGTCTGGGGATTTTGTGGCCTGTATCTCTGTAAGAAGCTTGGCATTAGGACTTTATTTTGTACACATCCCTGCAGGTGGTCTTTGAGGAACTAATAATGTCCCATTTCATTTCATGTAGTTAAATCACTTCCCAAGCCCAATAGAGGAACCCTTATTTTTAAAACCACAGTTCGTTTTATCCAGAGTAATTAATAGAGCTCATGTGCACAGGAAAATCAGAAGGGACTTCATTCTTTTGTCCTAAAATTCCAAAAGATTCTCGCCTTTATTCTCTTTGTTGCAGTATAAGTAACAGTAAGGCCGCGATTCAGAGTGAAGGCTGACACCTGTAGCTTTAACTGAAGATACTGCGAAGAAAATGTCCAGTGGTCCTCTAGCATGAAATAAACATCTAAGTTTTAGATTGTGTCACAACTACAATAGTATTTAAACTTTACAGATTTTCAGTGCTTTTACCCCCCTCCTCATTAGAGAAGATCATGCCTAAATCATAATGATTTTTTTTCTTAGCTTCTGAAACATACAGTTGCAGGAAGTTTAACAAAGGTAAATGTGAAATCCTGCACCTGGGATAGATTAAACTCGAGCAGCAGTACAACATGCTGGGATCTGCTTGGCTGGGGTGTGGGTTGGCCAAGAAGGACCTGGGGGGACCATCCCAGCAGAGCACAACTCGGCAGCGTGCCTTGGCAGCAGTGAAGTCCAGGCAAGCTGGGTCCTGGGCTGCATCAGCAAGAGTAGAGCCAGCAGATTGAGGGACGTGATTATTCCACCCAGTTTGGCACTCATTAGGGCCACACCTGGAATACTGTGTCCAGAAAACTCTGTCCTCCCTAGTTTAACAGACATACTGAAAAACTGGAGAGCCCTTGGCACAGGGCCACCAAGATGATAAAGGCTTGGAGAAGCTGTCATATGAAGAAAAACATTTTTTTTCCACCTAGAGAAGAGAAGCCTTGGGGTGATCTAATCAGTCTTTCACTATCTCAAAGGTATTTATGGAGAAGATAGAAGTACTCTCTTCTCAAGGCTGCATGGTGGCAGGACAAAAGGCTACAGGCAGAAGTTGCTTCAGCGTAAATTCCATCTGGGTGCAAGCAAAAAAAAACAACCCCAACACTACATTGTGAGGAAAATGGAAAACAGTGGAATAGGATGCCCAGAAAAGTGGTAGAATGTCAAGGGCCCCAGATAACCCCTGAGGCCCTGCTTTGATGAGGTCACTTCTAACCTAGATGAATCTGTGATTCTAAAATCAAAGTAGATCTTTGTAATAATACAGGGATACGTAGATGGTTCGTGATGGATGCACTTTTTAAGAAGTTACATATCTATTCAGTCTTTTTTGATTAAATCAGAGTGATAAGCAGGTGGTTTGGATTTGTATCACCGCATAGAAAAGTTAATTTTTTCTTGATCATTTAAAAAAACATCCACATGAGCCGATGAAGAAGAAGAAAAAATCTTTGCCAAATTTCAATGATTGGTTCCTTTTTTTCTTCTTTTCCACCAAGAAAGGGCTCTTCTGAAGAGTCAGAGAAATTAGGCAAAGCATTTATGAAATAAATCTTCAAAAACGCTTTCTTGAAAACTGACTTGAGTTGAAATTTTTGAAGAGTGGTTACCCGTGAAGTTCTTACGAATGGAAGTTACAAATGTGTGTCGTGAAGCTGCTAGAACACTAGTAACGATTACGGAGACTGCTTGACTTACTTAAACATTTAAGAAATAATGGTACACTATTCAACAAAAAAGTCCTTGGTTCCGACACAGCACTTGAGGACGCTCACTGTTCTAATCGTTGTGTTTGCAATCGCTAAATCAGCCCAGCCCTACATCTTCAGTAGCCTTTGCTCCTCCTCGTTTTTCAGAAGCTGCTGTTCAAATGAGAGTCCATCATCCAGTTGCTTCCTCTTTGTTTCCGTATGAATACTTTGCTGTGCAGAGACCTACGTGTCCTTTCTGTTTCACATATGCAAACACCACTTCATGCAATTTAATCGCTTCAGTGTAATGAGAAAAACATGCGTGTAGGCCATACCTATTCAGACACGACAAAGACTTAACAGAGACAGCACGTTTCATTTCTGACCAGGTGTTACTACTCCCTTTCATTCCCTGCAAGCCTTGTTTTGTTTTTTCCCTTTCACTTGTATTTAGGGTTTTAGTAATCTGCACCTTCCCTGAATGTTGGTCACAAAATTTGCATATATGTTTAGTAAATATCATTTGCTGTACTGGAATCATTACTCTTGCTCCTCAGTTCTCTCCTACCAGTTGACATCTTTCCTGCCAGTTGGCAAAGAGGCAGTAAAAGGAGCTTGTCCAGAAGAACCATCATGGAGAGGAGCTGAGATTAGTCTTACTGTAATCTCACATTAAAGCAACTGGAAGACCCATTGCGTGCAGATATTAACGTTACACACGGTGTAGGAAATCTTTTTGCAAGATTAAAGTCCGAAATCCCATCTAGTAAAACTTTTTAGTGGGTCTAAGCCCATGTGATGTGCTTTTATAACATTTACATTCTCTTTTATAAACTCATGCTTCTGTCAGAGGTGGGTGGCAATTGGAGTTTGCCTTTGGGAATCTTCTTTTTTTCTTCACGTTTGTGATTTTTATTTTCTAGGAGATTAACTCTGATCAGGCTACACAAGGAAACAGCACTGAACGTGGGAAAAAAAGAACAGCAACGGCATCTGGAACAGAGAATATTCATCAAAAACCGGAAGAAAAAAATGTAGATGAAACAGGACCATCACTCGCAGCAAAAACCAGGAGAGGGCGTCCACCCAAACCTGAACCTCAGGGTACCACTGCAAAAAATGAGGAAACAAATAAACCACCTGTCAGGGGAAGGAAAAGGGCAGCAGTCAGTCAAGAAAGTCCAGGGAGTTTAGAGGCAGGTAATGCCAAAGCACCAAAACAGCAAGACACAGCAAAAAAGCCAGCAGCAGCACAGAGACAAATTGATCTACAAAGGTAAAAATTAATAAATAATAAAAATGCANGGTCTCCTGTCTCAAGATAGACCTTAAGTTTATGACAGATCTAGCGTAGTTAAAGCGTACAACTAAACCACAACGATTTATAAACACCACAGTCCAACTTATATTGGGGTTGTGTTCTGTTTTTCGGAGTAAGCACCAAAAGTAAGTTTGGTCAGAACAGGATAATCTAACCTCTGTTCACCAAATTTCATTTTCTGTCTGTTCTGCTCATTAGTGTTGCTTGGCAAAAGAGCTAAAAATTGAGGGTGTTTCATTGCATTTGTTAATGCCGGGTACACAGGAATTTGAGTGCTGTACTCTGCTCAGTTCATCAATAACAAAGGCTTGAAAACTGAGCTTCTTTAATGAACAGAACGAGCTGTAATTCTACAAATCTTTTAAAAAAACCTACAATCTTTTAATATTTTAATAGATATTTTAATATATAGTTTCAGTAAATCAAAAGCAGAATTTGGAACTGTGTAAACTACAAAACAGCTTTTGGATCGTGATTTATTTTTCTGTACCCTAGTGTTGAAATTTGTTGATTTGATTTCCAATATAAACAAACCACAGATGCGCATAAACGCTGAGAAATGCATTCAGCTGTATCCAATACAATAATAATTTTCATGCAAAAATATCTTAAGGTTGAGGGACAATAAGAGAAGGTCAGCAAACCAGTGTGCTGGAAGAAATCACAATTTAATCTAAAGGAAGAAAGAATCACTGGAACGGTTTCTTTCTAGAGATTTTGTAAACTGAAGATCTTGCAGAGAAACTTGATCAAAAAGAATTACCTTTTCCTCTCACAGCAAGGGTGATACACTAGTAAACGGTTCGGTCTTTCAAGAGTGCTATTTATGTACTGCCTTGCAATGCTTGTTTTCTACATCAAATATCTTTTAAGTCTTCAGAACAAATTGCACTACCCGTAGCCTTTAATAAGCCACCTGTGTCAGCTTCTTTAAAATGTGTAATGCCTTAGTGTTTCTTGGAAAAAACACCAAAACATTGTTAACGTTTTTCAGAAGCCAGGTGCTTGGAAGTGATGGAGATTCACTGGTGGAGATAGACTCGAGTCCAGAATATTCCCAAAATGCAATGGATCTTTTTAAAGCCTGTGGGAGCAGCCAGGAAGATACTGAGGATACAGAGATAGCAGAGGGAGGCTTCCTTAAGGTGTAGCAGGCATCTTATATAGGACAATTCTCTGTGTTTTATTGTAGCTTATACAGCAAAGAATCAAAGAAATTTGTCTGTCTTCTAGAAAAATGTATGTAAAAATAGCTGTGTTTGATAGGGCTTTTTTGTTTCTAAGTAGACGTGTACAAGTTACTGTAAATATTTGAAAAACATCTGAAATAGTGCTTGTTTTTAAGACAAGCTATTTTTATAAACCTGTATTAATTAGAACAAGTTACTGTTCTTGTTCTCTGATTCCAGTGAAAGCTATGGATAAATTTATTTCTTTTATGCTGAAAAAGCATTACTCAGTTACAGAATTAATATTACTCAACTTGTCTATTTCCAAGTTTATCAGAAAGTTGTGCTATCTAATAAGGAAATCTAGTTATATTCAATTCATTATATAACCATTGAGAAAGATCCAAGATGGAGTTGGAAGAATCACAGTATAAAGACTGTAAAAGCTGAATTGTGAATGATATAGGTAGTAGTTTGATTTGGAATAGATTGTAATTTCTGTGTTCTTACAATTAACTTTTATTTCCTTCTCTCCCCCCCCCAAAAGGTAAAAAGAAAGCTTGCTCGAAAAGGGAGGAAATGAAGGCCAAATAAAGGCATGCTCCAAGCTTCTGCAAAAACTAGGATTCAGAAATTTCCTGTACAGGAACTGAAATTACTTCAAAACACACAGCTTTCAGCTCTGAAACCAGAAGGAAAACTATGCTTCCCTTTCACATGAAATTAATCCAATGGAAATGTAAAGCAGAAACTCTTGAGAAAGAGGCTAAAAGCATCTGTACTTATTTCCCCAGAGACTTTTTTTATGAAAAGTCAATAATTAAGCAAATTGCTTAACACTTGGTTCCAGTTCCTGCATTCTGGAGTTTAAAAGTGTATTTACACCATTAATTTTCTCATGCTGCATTTATTTTTTTTTTAAAGAAAGTCAGAGGAGGTCCTTACACTGACATTGAAAATTCATGATCCTAAAGCCAGGTATTCCCATGTTTCACAGAAAAAGTAGAAGTCTACTGAATGGATTTTAAACAAGACTAGAGGAAAAAAAAAAAGTACTAAAGAATTTTTTTTTTGCTTTACTTTTGGAGACTGTTTTATGTATAATTCTTTCTGCCTGCCTACTTTTCTGCAAAAATAAGATGTACAGATTTCAGTTCCCTGCTATGAAAAGTCATGTGGTGGCAATTTTATAAATGTTGCTTTCTGATTTTTATCAGAGTGGGAAAGTAATCACTTAAAATTATTATTAATTCGCAAGTAGACATTTCATTTTTTAATTTTCCCTTCATTTTAGTTTAATATAATTTGCAATAAATGTACATATTGATGTTTGTTTTATAAAAACATATATCACTTTTAAGTGTTTTTACTCCTACGGTTCTGTTGGAATATTCTAAATTTTAAAGGAGTAAAGACAGTCCAGCATTTGATTTTATAATGTTTGTCACCAGATTTTTATTATTGATGTAAAGAAAAAAAAAATCGATTTTTAAAAATAGTTGGACTTTGGCAGCTTTGTAAGGAAAGTTGGAAATGTTTAGGATTGCTCTCAATTTTAAGCATTGTGCTGATTGGAAGTAAGTCTGTTTTGCATTTTGTCTTCCTGTCCAGGCTCATTTTTTAATGTTTATTTTAGAAGATTGTTGCATCAATATTACGTTTCCTGGCATTGTTCAGCATAGATACAGTGTACACTTTTATGTACACACGATCATATTTAAGTTTGTTGCATAAAATAAACGCTTCTAGGTGTCATGTGGCAGTCTTTTTTTTTTTTTTTTTTTTTTTT
>VZRU01020006.1:92836-134793 GCA_013398155.1 Pedionomus torquatus | reverse complement strand
AACTTTTTTTTTTTTTTTTTTTTTAAATTGGAAAAGACAAGAGTTTAGGATGGAAAAGGCAAGTGAAAAGCCGGGTTCTTCAACAGTTGACACGGGCAATCCGTATGATGGCAGCCCCCTTCAGCCACCACACCAGAGCACCAGCCACAAATTGTAAAAAAGGGACAAGTGCGGCATTTTCACAGCACATTTCCTCACCTGTCACGTCATAAAGCTCAGGTGACCTCGTCAATGAGGGGCTCAGCACCAGCAGCCATGCCCGGCCAGCTGGATGCCTACAAAGTGGGTAAGAGCTGAGAAGGAACGTCACGTCGCAGCACAAATGACCTGCCAGGTTTGTCCAACTCTGCCGCCTGCGGAGCCCTGCGGCCGGACAACCAAGGGAGGAGCACAAGGCCAGCTGGAACCATGAGTTTAAGGATCAATCAGCTGATGACACCAACAGCACAAAGGGCAAGAGTGAGCTACATGATCTACCCGGGGGGTTGGAACAGACCCGAGAAAAAAAACAACCCAACACTCAAGAAAGAATTGTTTGCCCCTTTATCCAGCCCCGGGAGAAAGCTGTGCCTGGAAAACGAGGACGGGCATGAAAACATCTATGTGGTCTTCCCAGAAGAAGCTTGAGGTTCCCAACAAACATCTTGACTTTGAAGCTTCAGTTCTGTGACGCAACAGAGTGTGATGAAACCTGCCTTCACTAACTCCCGTTGAGTTAATTGCTCATCAGAACTACACACCCCCAACCGTGGGGTGACCAAGCAGCAGCCACGCTCAAAGCCGTGCTTCCCCCGAGGACACCTCATCTTCTCGTCACATCTGCTTGTCAGCAGGCATGAAGCAAAATGAACTTTCACTGCTAAATTATTTAACCTTTCCCCCTTTGGGCGAGCCTCCAAGCCTAAGCCAGCTTCTGTTGGCAGTGAGGAAGGAAGCAAGGGACACGCACGCGGCTGGGCTTCCCCTTGCCCTGAAAAATGGGACCCTTCACCTTCGCCGTCAATGACCAACGCAGTAAACAAGAACTCTTGCTCAAAGCTGTTTTTCGATTTCCACGCACAACCCCCTCCCCTCCACCATTAAATTAGCAACCCATCTGCTCTGCGCTCCCCAGTCCAATTCCCGGCTGTTAAGCTTAAATTTGCATAGTTTAAGTGTTTCCGTTACCCACACCACAGGAGGCAGGTTTGGGGTTACAAGGGAAGCTTCTTTCTGCCTATTTAATTCCTCCTTTCAGATGACAACAACAACAAGAACAACAAAAAGAAGATCCTGTATTCCTTATGTCAGTGTTCCAATACTGATTTACTTGGAAAACAGTTAAATACAATGATAACTTTAAAAAAAAAAGGAAAAAAACAAAACAAAACAATGAGACATTCCTACATCATCAGTACTTAATTGCTCAGATAAATACTACCGAACCAATTATAGTCAAGGCCCCATGTACTCTGTGGCAAGCTTGCTTTTTTTAATTAAAAAAAAAAAAAATAAAAAGTTTAAGCTTGGAATATGCAGAATGAATAGCAGCAAGTGCCGCATCTTTCCAGAAGGATATGTTCCTAAGTTTTTTGTCTCCAAAACGTACCAGTTTGTCACAGCGAGAACACAGCCTGTTCGCAGCGGCAACGGGAGGAAGCTGTGAATTTGGCAAGCGGGGGTGGGATATAGTCAAGGCTTTTGGCACTCCTTGCGAAAACGGAGGCTTTTGGCAAGAGGAAAGGGCGTTTCTCTACCTTTGAGCAAAGCTGCAGTTTGCTTTTCGAGGAACCGGACGAGAAAGGAGTTTCTGGTTCCCCACGGACACAGACGAGGGATAAGCCCACTCTGCCCAACGCACGGTAAGACACTCAGGGGTGAGATCTGAGCGATGCTCTGGGCAATCAGTAAGCTTTGTCACCTTGCTTAGAAAAGCGGGGTCCATTTAGGTTTCTGAATTAGCGTGTCAAGCTGTCTTCTTACACAACAGGGGAAGACAAGGCAGGGTTTATTTGTACTTCGAAAGCAACCGTACCCGCGCTTGTAAGCAAAGCGGTACACGGGCAGCTGGAGCAGGCTGCGTGCCTGGCAGCTCCCTGCCTGTGACTGCACAGGGCCCTGAATATAGCCACATCCCGTCACACACAAAACAGAACGACCCCTTCGTATGTACAAACTCACAATGGTCAAACTGAACACTAACAGCAAAATTCCTAGGGCTCAGCCCCAGCTGCAGTTCAACTAACCTTGTACAACACCATCCCTACAGTCAACTCCGGCAGTTACCAGGAATACAAAAACATTCCTCATAAAGGATTCGCATGTCAAAATCCAGAGGGCCTTCAGACCACAGAGGTCTCCTTAATGCCAGGTGATGTTTCCTTCCCAGCTCAGCTCTTGAAAAGTTTCCCTCCCGCCAGCATCTCAGCTGGCATCAAAATCTCTTTGCTACCAAGCACATGGATGGAGGGCAAAGCCACGCATCCATACCTAAAGGGAAAGCAAGTGTTTTGCAGCAGAGAAGAAAATGAGGTAACTTCATGAGAAAACTAAAACTTGACACGGCATCACTTCAGAGGTGACCACGCTCACCTAAGAACCATTTCCTCTCTTTTCCCCCCTCCCCCGGCTCCCTTTGGCCCTTTCACATACTGTTGGAAAAACCTGCTGTTCTCGGGAGACTAATCTGACCAAAAAGACATGTCCAGAAGTCTGTAACTGAGAAGTTTTATGTTCCCGACAACGATTTCCAAGTTCTTTCTTTTGATAAATAGCAGCGAAGAACAAGGGAAAGCAGACAGCAATTTATAATTACCACCAGGGTAAAAAAGCAAAAGCAAAGTTGTTGATGTAATCAAGAAGTTCTTAAACCTGAATAACAGAAAATACAGCAACTTGAGATTAAAACAAGTGGCATTTTGCCATCATTTCCTACTGTCCCTGGTTTTCACCAAATCAACCAGCTGAACAGCAGCAGCTTCTTGGTAAAAAAAATAATAATAAATAAATATAAGGAAAGACAAACCAACTCATTTCCTTTGGCATCATTGCAAATGATTTACATTAACTCAAGACAACCCAAGAAAACTGATCACTGACTACACCTTAAAAAGCCGTAAGTAAAAAGTCTAAGCAAAATGCATTTAGTATTGCACCGATATGAGTTCCAAGTATTTCCTGTCTGTGCCCTGAAATATTTTAAGCCTGGACACGTGAGACAGAGCAGCACAGGCAAGATCCCTGAACTAGCCACGTCTCTACACCTCTATTTTTCTGCTTCTGTTCCCCTACCGCTATGCTCCAAATATTTAACAGATACAATAACGTTCCTGATTTCCTCTAGTATGATTTATAGACAGATGGTCTATGAAGTGTGAAACTATTTCAACTCCACTCCATAGCTACACAAAAAAAAAAATCCCAAACAGACAAATATCTCCCCACCCCATTAGTCCACTGTCTAGGACTTCAAAAAAAAAAAAAAAACATCATGGAAAAGATGACGTTTACAGTACTCCATCAGCCACCATCCCCGCTCTCTACTCTCAGGATTTCTCTGCGCTTGTCAGATTTATTCTCAAAAGTTAGTATCGTATTCACAAAGACATTACTGCTCTCTTTAAATAGATGTACTAGTGTTTGAAGTTGCAAAACTAATAATTTTCAAGCTTTTGCACTCAGGATGAAATGTCATTTTAATACGAATAAAAAGACTGACTGTATGTACAAGCCAAGGTAAGATTTCAGTTCTAGTTTATCAGAAACATCAATCAAAAAAAAAAAAGAAAAAAAAGCTAAATTGAGAACACACTTCTACTTCTATGTGCATTTGAAGTATGTACAGTAAAAACACCAACACAGCCTCCATGTGTCAACCAGAGAAAAATGCAAGCAAGGATGAATTTTAAAGTACCTGGTAAGCAATCCCTAAACTGAAGCCCAAAAATAAAGCTAGAAAACCGCTGCAAAACACAGCTGATTGCATCATATCAAGTACTCAAAGTAAAGGTTTTTTTGTTTTAATTCTCAATACACTAGAGAATCAGCTTCCTCCTTCAAACCTAGTGAAATTATATCATCCAGAAGGTAATGAAGAACATTTTACATCTATTTAAGACAAAAATAAAAGAAAGAAAACCAGCTCCATCTTTTTGTGCTGTATCAAAGCATAGTCCTTACTAGATTGTGTAGAAAACACGACAGATGAAAATCATTACTGGTAATTCAAAATATATTCTTTAAAGGGGAGCCTAGACTACTGTAGATGGCACACACAATACCCACAGATGATGAAACATAATCTAGTGAGGATTTTTAGCTGCATGATGGAAGGGAGAGGAGAATCAGGTTTCCCAATTAATAAGCTAGAAAGAAACCGGTTCCGAACAGTTCACCATTTGGAACTTTGGGTAAGCCTTGAAAGTCTTTCAGGAAAAAAAAAGTTACAAGAACACTCGAGTATTTCAATGGTGCTCTCTTCAGCGACCCTACCTAATATGTCTATTAAGTACAAGCATGCAAATATAGGTCAATCCACAGGCACATAGGATCCATGTTAAAAACAGTAAGATAGCTGTGATGAGTGGCACCAACAATTCTGATGACTAACACTCAAAAATGTTCCTTTCTGAATTACTAAATCAAAATCCTGAAGCAAGTTCCTGCTAGTCTTCGTCACGCCGCTAAACACTAAAGTAGGCATGTTTTTCCCCCATAATTGTAGCTGAGCTCAAAGAATTTTTTACAATATTTAGTAAGAAAAAAAATTAAAGTATTTCCCCTTTTTAAATTTACACAGACGTTTAATTAGCTTTATTTACAGAGCGTTTCTTTCAGTCTCCAATAGTGCCTAGATAGCATCATCAGGCAAGAGTGCCAGTTTTAAAAGAGAATCTATATAGAATCCTAAAAATAACAGATGGTGATGCTCCTCCAGAAGGGGCAAGCTGAACTACTGAAGCAGCTCTCTCTACATGGCTCAGTTACTCAGGAGTAATTCTGTTGCAGTCTCTACATCCCATGATTTTGAAGACAAGGCCACTATTACTGCATTCTGCAATGAGAAAACAAAAGCAATGACACTTTCAGTGCGCGAATGTGCAGCCACGAGAAGTGGAACAAAAAGTTTGCAGATTAATCACAACATGTTAGTTTACCATTAAGTTAAATCCTAGCTAATAATTTACAGGAAAAAAAAAAAAAGATGTTTCAAAAAAGGCAAGGGCAGCTCACAAGATTTACAAACAACATCGTATTTTTAAATCCCGATGCTTTAAAAAAAATAAATTAGTAAAACAGAATTATTAGACCTACAAAAGGTCACAGAAGTAGCAAGTCTACTTTAATATACTAATGACTCCCTGTATTTATACACATATATTTGCCCTGCCCCTACTGAAAAAAATATTGAAGTTATATATACTTACCCTATCAAAGCCCATAGCACAAAGATTTTCTATTTTTTTGGTGTATTCTGGACTAGAAACCGGTGCTCCAGCATACACGTGTGCCCAAAGTCGAGCTGTCTGTTTAAACATTTCTGGATTTTGTTTGTACTACACAAAAGAGAGAGGGGGAGAAGGGGAAAGTTAAATCAACTCAGCAATCCAACCAAAAAGCAAGATGATACGTCAGGTTTCAATCTATCAATCTTTCTACAGCACCTTCAGCAGTGTTTCACACTGACCATGCTGCTATTTTTGAAATTAGATTTGGAGGTGAGGATCACACACAGAGTAAACCTATGCAAGCAGCTGATCTAACGAATTTCCCTTTAGGTTTAATTACACAGTGTAAGTATTACATACGTACAATCAGGTACTGCTCTCAATTGCACTCATCACAAGTAAAGCCGCTATATTTAGCGCAGCTTCTGCAAATTTATATTCAGTGTGGCAGAGCACAAATTACCCCTACGTTAACATCTCCTGAGTGTACGTACTGCATACTACTCTAATTAATTTCTCTCATCACTTAAAAAAATGCCTGGTTTTATACACTGCAAGTAGGTCTGCAGTTTTTCCAGTCAGGGCTGACATTTTACTACCAGGCTTCCTCCTGACAAGAAGAATATTGATCATGTATGTGACAAACAGAGGGCTGAAAAACACGCAAATGTGTGCAAAAAGCTAAGCAGCAATAACTCTTTTCATGCAAGCTACTATTTCCCAGAAAAAAAAAAAAAAAAAGCATGAGATACATATATACACACACTGGTTTGCACCAATTTCATCACTAACAAGTTTTCTAATAAACAACAGAATGGACCTTATCATGGAGTTTTCAGCCTGTACCAAGAAACTCAGAAGTCAAGAAAGTGGGTCAGCTGTCTTAAGTTGTACTCAGAAAAGCAAGATGAGTTTCCTATTTTCCCAACCTTTCTATGTAATATCACGTTTATGTTTTTTTCTATTTAGAAAAAAAATTACTTTCCCTTAATCGTTACACTTTAAAAAGTGGGTACTCCCATCTTTAGATATATACGAAATTTTAGCAATAAATCATAAAACAAGATACTAGGAAATACATCATTCAAATATTTAGATGCATTTAAGGACAGAAACATGGCTGATTACCAGTCTAAGCATTTTATTTGTACATTACACCAGTCATTACACCTATAAAACACTGGCAAAGTGAGTACAATACTTTTTTTTTTCCAGCTGTACATTTCATTTTACCTCTCCTACAGTAAGACAAACAAACTACACTGCATCGCATGCTTTGTACGCCTCCCACTCATTCTGCTCCACTTGAAGTGATCTGTGTATTTACTATCTGATTATTAATGGCATTAGAACATGGGAGACAATCTATTGTCAGAAATAACTCACTGTGTTTTAAATAGTGGTCATTAATTAATTCCTTTGGTTGTAACAACTAGAAAAGAGGAAGGATTAAGTTAAGCATCAGTAGCATCCTGAAGTACTATATTCTTCTGCTCTTAAGAGATCTTCCCCCCCCCCTTTTTTTTTTAATATTTTTGAGAACACTGCCAAGCCTAGAAAACAACTAGCTTGAAATGCAAAGGATTAGTCATAAATGCATAACTACATTTTATTCAGAACTACCTTTTAGTGCCCTATAAATAAAATTCCTTTACTTAGGTACCCGTAAATAATCTAGTTTCTCACTGAATTGAGAAAAGCCTAAAGACACTTTTACTGCTATCTCTGTATCAGGAGCCCAAGGCAGTTAATGCTGCTGTATTGAAAAAAACCCAGCAACCAGTTGAAGTAGTTTTGACACCAGACAGCTGGTGTCTGGAAGGTGGCAGGTGTCTGAAAATAACTGCCATTACTCAAACAGGAGGTCTCCCTCTGCTCCCTGTGGAATTCAGCTCTAGAGCTTGTGGGACGCTGCCATTTACCTGGGCAGCTTAATAGTCCAACACAGAGTTTAGTAAACTAACACAACCAAGAATGAGTGCGGAAGAGAGATAATTCCTTGTGAATTTTTGTTTTGGAAAAAAAAATCCAAACCAATAAACAAACTGAAACAGACTCCACCACCAAACAAAACACAAACAGGATGTTTATGACTACATCCCTCAAAGACCTTACGGAACCAATGAATCACAGAATTGTCAGAGCTGGAAGGGACCTCTAGAGATCACCTAGTCCAACTCTCCTGCTAAAGCAGGATTGCCCAGAGCACTTAGGACAGCATCCAGGCAGGTCTTGAAAATCTCCAGAGAAGGGGACTCTACAACCTCCCTGGACAGCCTGTTCTAGGGCTCCATCACCCTCACGCTAAAGAGGTTTTCTTCTCATATTTGAAGGGATCTTCAATGGCTTTCTACTTACATATACATGCTTGTAACTCAAGGCCAAACCCCAGCATAGTTTTCATGAGGGTGTTTGCAGGGAATGGGAGAAACGGAATCCTCCCCACATCAGCCATGCCAGAGTCCCACTGGACACACATCCCCACAGGCACCTGTGAGGCAGCCTGAGAAGAGTGCTCTTCATAATCTAGGATGCTTTCTGCCTGAGAAAAAAAAACCCTTTCCAGCTTAAATCCTACAAGCCCGTTACGATTTCCACACTAAATTTTACCACCAGGGTCAGAATGGGAAAGGCTATTCTTGTCCTTTGTAAAAAATGAAAAAGTGGTTTTGTTTAAAAAAAGAGAACGTGTGACAGCCAGGGCATGCATCCAGCAAGGAAAACCGATGCAGGGACATGCCTGGTGGCCTTGCTGGCCTTTGCAACAGTTCTCTCTGCACAGAGTGATTAGGTCTGACAGAGCTGTTCAGTGACATTTGCTCAGAGCAGCCTTGGAGTATGGCAGAGTCTGACACACAAGCCTTCGGTACTTCCTACTGAGTCCAGCTGTGGCAAACAGCAACCTCCCAACCCAGTGGTGCAATGGGCTACCTCTGATCTCCAGGTTTCCCTCCAAATCCTGACAGGATTGATTAACTGCTAATCTATCACCCTACAACTATTTTATATGGGAAGAAGCACACACTTTGTCACCCTATCCCGGAGAGTCCTGACTTACAGGAGATAAGAGATACTGAGATCTGTTGGAAGAACCTTCTACTCACTTTGGTCTTTAGTCACTGAATTAAACCCTTCCTACCAGTCAGTGAGGAAGCTGGGCCTTCTCCCTCTCTTCCCAGAGTAAATACAATGAGTAAAAAACAGAGCAGAACCATGTCAATCCTGGTATGGGGTAAGATCCAATTGACTTTTGTTATTACTTTTTATAAGTTATGGCTACTGCCTGAAAAGTAACAAACCCTGTTGATCATAGAACTCTGCTGATACCAATTCAACCAGTGACTATAACAGTTATCCCAAGTACCTGCAAAGGTAAAATACATAATACATAGGATGCTTCATTCAGATAAATTGCTCCTCAGATTTAAACCCAGTAGTAATTCATCTGAAGTCACTATTGATAACATTTTTGCATTAAACAAATACAATGCTCAACAATATTCATATTCATCTGGAAGATAAGCTACATACCAAGTCAAATCCAATGAACACCATCAAGTTAAAATTAATTTTAAACCAATGTTGCCTTTCTTAGACTAGAAACCTTAGATTTTAGAAGGCAAGTTCTACTGGAATTCACTTAACTATGCTGTTATCTCCTGCCATTACTGACAAAACTAACAAAATAAACCTCCTGACACTGCACTGCTACATACTCTGGAATTCAAAGCATAAAGAGCAGAAAACACCATAGTAACTCATACTTACTATAAAGCAATTTTCCAATGAATGCTTTCATATTTTTTTTCATCTCCCCTAAGGTTTGAGACCTAATCTGAGTTCGCAAAGGTTGCAGAAGTGTTACAAATCCACAGCCAACAGAGCATCTTACCTGGTTTGCCACTACTGCATCTTGTGGATCATCTGGTTCTGCAGCTGCCAACAACGCTTGCAGTGATAACAACACTGTTCTTAGAGTCATTGCTGCTGCCCTAAAATTAAAAATTTGAAAATGACTTTACAGACTCCCCCACCTGTACTCACCTTTGCTGCTGTATTAGTAACATAGAAGATATAAAAGTATGTGGAGAGATTATAAATCCAAGATATTATAGGTATTAGAATACCTTTCAATATACATCTTCAAATAGGCTTTTCAACGTGAACTTTCTTATTAACAATGTTTCTTAAGCTTTTGGAAAACACAGTCCCTAACTTACACACTTGATCGTGGCCAGTAAAAAGAATTCATTCCTTACCACCAGTGACAGCACCTTGTGTAAGGTCTAGGTACTGAACTGGCAGCCCATGTGTGCTCCCTCTGCTGGCACTCTACACAGCACAACAGCATATACAGAAATAGTGACTCGTATTTAAAACGCTTGTAAATAGATAAGGAATTTTATACATCAGGTATCTTTTGCATTGTACCAGTTTTAATAGGACATTTTAAAATAGAATTTTACACGACGAATTACTACTATAATAATAAAAAAGTTTGGCTATTACAGAATGTGCCTTTTCTTGCAGAATTTCAGATTCTCTTCCAGTTAAATGTAAGTACCTCAGATTCTAAGCTGAATGCTTCTTCCAAGCCAAACGTTTGTTTAAATTACAAACAAAGCTGGGGATTAACTACCAAGATTAAATTTAATCAGATAAAGAACATCTAGTTACTGAAACATATCCTTGGTTGCATGGCAAGAGCCCAGCTAACACAAACTCAGGAGTACAAAGCATCTTCTTTTTCCACACCTAAATTACACACAAAAAACTAAGTGAAAGAACAGAGAAATATTTTTTCTTTACATGTACCTATGCTATTTTATTCTTACAACATTCCTGTTTGTGACCTCTCCTCATTTATATTGTCTTGAAATTAATCTATTTAACATATGCATTGATGCCGTAATTCACAGTGGTACCTGCAAATATTAAATAGGTGTAATGCAACACATTTACTTGCCAGCACTGAGGTGTCACAGAAAGCTAAGTCTTCCAGACTTTACTAAGTCTGGATGGATTTAACCATTTTTATTTTTACGCAGTGAATTTCTGGAGCTACCACATCCACCACACATGCTGTACAACCTAAAGTCTTTTTTCCCAGTTAAGCAATTTTATTACTCTATTTAGTACCACTTTAAAGCCAGACTTAACACAAAGTATCTGTCAACTATAACAGATACCGTGGTTATTTGCACCAAATAAGAACTATTCTGCACTTTGCTTTACAGAAATCTTTCTACTTTAGAGACATCTGAAAAAACTGCCATTATCTAAAATAAAGAAGATGACATGAAAGGGTTCATGGCCACTCATGTCACATTTACATGCAATTTACTTCCATTTACACTGTACCTTCTAGGAGCAGAAAACATGCCCTGGGGAGCAGGTGGCACTGCTAAGAACCAAAGGTGACATGGACACCTAGAACAACTTCTGAACAACTTCTGTGCTGGCTCCAGCCCCTGGCTGTCAGGACTGCTTGGCCTTTTCAATCCCTGTTCATGTTATAGCTGTAGATCTTTATGTAAAGCATGCTGGGACTTGAACTTCTGTTCTCATGTTCCAATTTCAAAATTTCAAAATAGACAGCTATATCCTCAGAGAACCCAAACTCTAAAAAGTTTATAGACAAGACTAGTTTAGCTACACACATAAAAAGGTTTAAAAATGTAAATTACAACTGATTTTCAAGTCTCATGTCTCAAAATGGCTTTCACATTTCATGCATAAGACAACAAAGTCTTCACTGGACACGTTTAAAGAGGTATCCTTAAATCATAAAAGAAAATGTTACAGCTTCAGCTGCTGTTTGTATTAAAAAAAAAGGAAATTAAATTTTGTGATTAATGGTAAAGAAAAGCTGACTTGTATCATCTAAATATTGTGTACTCATGGAACATTTTCTACCTTTAGGACACCAATTAACATTCCCAATAAAAGAAAGAGAAATACTTTTGTTACTTTCTGTGTAGCTTAGCTTTTCAGACATAAGTTAAATTTTCCAGAAAAAACTGGAGGGACAGCTAAAAATAAATTTTCATTCCCCAAGTATCTTAAAAAGCTCTTCTTCCTTCCCATTACCTTCTTTTAGGAGAGTAAAGTGAATGAAGATGACTGTACACAACTGCTGTCACAGACACGAAAAAGGCAAGACCTGTTCCTCATCAGCAAAGAGCAAAAACTAT
This sequence comes from Pedionomus torquatus, assembly GCA_013398155.1. Classification (NCBI taxonomy): domain Eukaryota; kingdom Metazoa; phylum Chordata; class Aves; order Charadriiformes; family Pedionomidae; genus Pedionomus; species Pedionomus torquatus. The sequence continues at coordinate 123,173 of VZRU01020006.1, read as the reverse complement.
TCTCATCAGAAGCTCTAGAGAAAAATCTATGTTGATAGTGGCACAAAACTAAAAAACTCAACACACGCCTCCAACACAACATCCCTACAAGCTAGTGAAGAATGTGCTGCAAAAAAAAAGTTGTATTTTCTGTAAAATGAACTTCCAGTGGAAAGACAAACATCTTCTGTATTTTCCAGGGCTCCTCAAGGGTCTATTTTTCCAGAATAGAATTCTGAATAAAAGAGATTTCCAACTCTTCTTATATTTAAAGCTTATTCCTAGGTGTGGATTTATGCACACTCTCATGGAGCTCAAGCAATTCCTTCTGGTAACCCAAGCCAGCCACATGCTTGAGGTTTAGGGTTTTTTTTTCCTCTTTTCCTTGCCAAAGGCAAGATTTTATATCGCTCCTGACAGACTTCTGTATAATCTGTTCTTAACTGAAACCTCACAAGTTTCTTGGGGGGGGAATCTATTTCAATTCTTCACAGTGCTTGACATTCTGCATACTAACATGGCTTTCCAGTCAGTCATTGTAGGACGTGTTTGCTTAGACCATCATTGTTACTTCACTCCAGGTTTTTTTTCCTATGGTTCCCATCTTTTTGGGAATCCAATGCTTAAAGCGGGTACACGCCTCCAACGGAAGCCTGACCAATCAGACCTAAAGAGTAGTCAGCTTATATCATGAGTTTTGCAGGTAAAACTTCCTACATCCAAGCATCCTATTCACCTTGTGAGTGACATTACACTGCCTTTGTCCCATGCCATTACTGCCGTTTGTTTTCTCCTAAAGTCCTAAACCCTTGCCTCCCACCCCAAAACACTGCATAGCCACTCTGCAGGCTTGCAAATTTGACATGATAAAATAGGAGGAAAGGCCAGTAACACCTACCAGAGAGGTGCAGAGAGCTCACTACAGGGAAGCACTGTCCCTATAAGAACGTCAATCTAAAAGCCTGAATTCACTCTGGACATCCTAGCCAAAACCCAAGCTTTCTATTGGCACTGCATTTGTTAAACAGCAAGGGAAACATGGAATGAATCCGAAGAAAGCAAGCTGATAAACATTTTATTCACTTGCACTTTTTTTCGGGTGTGTGTAATATCTTGGGGCACTTCCTTTAAGAAAAAAAAAAAAGAGCACCCCTGGTTTGGGTGACTGCAGTGATAACATTAAAAAGCCCAGCAGGCCACCTGCGCCCAGTATGCCTGAGGTAAAAAATCTTTTACCTTTCAATGAGCTGAAAGAGTCCTATGAGGATTCTGAAACACTACCAGTTTTTCTTCTTCATTTTTAAAGGCTAAGTAATTTTTCCGTTTAGGAAGTTTTTACTTATGTTCTGTACGTTCCTCTCTAGAAACAATCTCTCTGGTTACTCTGAGAGGTAAGCCAGCAGAACAACAGAACAGCAGCAGCCAGCAGATCACTGCTCTGCTCCAGCAACCAAACATGGCTACTGGGAACTTTTTAAATAATATGCAATATTAATCCCATGTTTGAAAGAACTAGGCTCGTTAATCCAAGAGAAAAAGCTCTAGGAACTTGTACTAAGGACTTACAGAATCTGGAAAGAGTGAAGAAATGAATAAGGCCTTTCAGTGGAAGGCCCTTGTATAGTCACTTACTTAGAGGAGAAATACAAGACTAGGCACCCACTAGGGGAAGGGAAAAAAAAAAAAGAGAATAATAGAATAGCTTTGACATAGTGCAGGGGAAGGGAAAGAGTCTGCTTGCTGAAGAGTTCCCTCAAACAATGTTAGTATTCTCTGCATTTATCTCAAAGCTTTAAAGATATTTAGTGCTCCTCAAACACCCAGCAGTTTTAGATACCAAGGAAAATGAATAATACGAGCTGGCTGTTCCTTATGTATCTATTAAAATGGTATTATCTCTTATTATAATGATCTCTGCACCTCAACTAGAACTGAAGCGTGAATCCTCCAATACAAAAAGAGTGTTCTTATTACTCATTTTTATTTCAACTGTCAAAACCACAACAGCCAAGAGTTTTTGTAGCCATACACACAGCCACAACACATTTGCTTGATAATCACTGCTCAAGGGATTTATGCAGAACAGCTTTCAAGTATTTAGTTCTCAGGTTTCAATGAAAAGTATTAGATGCATTTTATATTTAAGAATACAATTCTGAGACATAATACTAGCCTGGAAGATAAATATAGGCTACAGTAAGTAAAACCACATAACAAAAGTCGTATCAGATCAGCATAACAGTATTCTTTCTACAAAACCATATCCTTATTTTAATCCTACCAGCAAACAGTAGCTGTTCTGCAAACAAACTAGCATAACAGGTGTTTACAAATCTAAACATGATGAAAATCCACAGCTGCAAAGAGATTTCAGCATCAAGCATACACTGTGGAGAAGGAATTTCATTAGACTCATTAAAAAAAAAAACAATTTAGAAACATTGCAAACTGATAAAACCTCCTCCCAATATGCAGAACAATATCTCAACTATGCTCATTAGAATAGAATACCATTATCAGATGGGTGAGTAGGGAAGGCACTTTTTAAACACACACATTCAAATCTTTGTATTTGTATTCATCATATATAAATGAGTATTTCATCAGTTTATTAACTCCTTAAGAAACCCTACTAAGTCCCAAAGGCCCAAAATCTGTCCCTCAGCTCTCACTGACCTCACTGAAGAACACAGATATGCACTGGAATTTGAGATTTATGTTTAAACACAGCAACAAAAGCAGCATTATTCAGTTAAGAGCATCACAAGTCAATGAAGTGGCACTTCAGAAACAGAGCTCGTTGCTAAAAGATTTAACAAAAGACACTGCAGAACTAAATACATTTTTTAGAACACAGCCATTAGAATATTTCAGAATTGCATTTGTCCCGTTCACCTTTGAGTATCTGCTGAAATCCATTAAATACTAAATTATCATGGTTGGGTAGGTGTTTTTTGGATTTTTTTTGTTTGTTTGCTTCCTAATGAAGCTATCATTTTATTCAAACCATTGTTCAACCTACACATAAAGAAAACTTCAACATGGTGATGTGGGATTTTCTCAGTTTAAATAGCTAAACTAGCATACCCTGAAGAATAAACAACTTATTTAAACAATATTAACTATTCATATAGCTTAAGAAGTTTTAGAGGAAGACACTCAGAAACAAATTATCTACCACAATACCAAAATCCTTCATACATGAAAGGATGAAGGTAGCTACAACAGTTTCATCTCCAAAGGACTAGGGGCTTCAACAAGCACTTCAACGACACTCAAGAGATTTTTATTTATCATTCTGTTATTAAAAACCAAAACTTTCAAAGAGCACCACTAGAAAATGAAGGTGTTTCACTACTTTGAGAATAATTTGAAAAGGGATTATACTGTATAGGAAGACTCACCACCAGAAATTCTCTTCTTAGTGCTTCGAAAGACTATGTTTCAAAGGAAGAGCTTAACAGTATATAAGTGGTATAATATTCATGGCCCCTGTGCCAGTTGGTTTAAATACAGAGAAGGCAAGTTCTTGTTCCTGTACTCCTATTTTGTATGTCTTGGTGAAGGAAGGTATTGGTTGGGAGTTTTTTGTCAGGTAGAACTAAGACACAGATTAAGTTGTCTGTGCAACATCTAAATTTCAAAGCTAACAAGAAAGCAAGACCAATTTCCTTTCCTATTCCTCTTTTCCAAATTTCAATTGTTTTGACTAACAACAACAAAAAATGTGAAGCTCATGACCTCTTTAGTTCTTAGGATTTTATATTTTTTAGCTTGATTGGCCAGAAACTTTAAGATGAAAGTTATTAACTGCTTCACTCTTAAAGCAGCAGTTCTGGAGTAAGACTGAATTTTGTGAGACAGTTTCAAATCACAACGTTTGGCAATGCTGAAACAGAACACCTGCTCCAGGGCTGGAAACCAACATGTGGTCTCCTGAATCCCAGTCCATTGACAGAGAAGCAAGATCATCCATCCTTCTCCACACAAAACACTAGTTAGAGAATATATTAAAGTAATATGAAGATAACAAAAGAATGTTTTTTTTTAAAAAAAAGCTGTTAAAATTACTTGGTTTTTAATTCAGAATGTGATAAATAAGCATGACTTCTGCTAGGGACTGCCATTCCTTAAAGTTTCCAGGGAAAAACGCCAATTAAGTGTTGTTTTTCAAGAATATGATGTTTAGGGGCTTCAGTATGGAAAGACTAACCTTGAAGATACTCGTTAAAAGTCATAGACCTTGATACTGTAAGTAAAGCAACTGTCTATAGACAGACCATAAAGGAAAGCCAAACGATGGAAGAAATAAACCAAACCCCGAGCTTAAAATCCTTGGATAAATTCTTCCCAGAAGAGTATTAGTGATGCTGGGGTGCAGTTTCATATTAAGCACTTTTGCTGCTAGAAAAAGAATTCTTGCCTCCCCACATCCTCACTACTTAAACCTAGTTGTGAGTGAAATAAGCCTGGCTGAGAGAGCAGGTTCGTGTGCTCCTATCAGCAAGGTGATCCCCACTGATAACACCCTCCAAAATTTGTTTTGCCAAAAATATCCAAACCACCCAAAACTAAGAAAACAAAAATAAAAAGAAAAAAAAAATCCCAACACACAAACAAAGCAGTCAGCCTCATGCTCCATTCACTCATCTGGTTTAAAGTACAATCTCTCAGGAAATTGTACCTACATGGTCTGAGAGTCATTGATCTACAGACAGTTGTAGGGTGGTATGAATAACTAACTAGGTGCCAGCACTGGCTTTACTGATATAAAAATTATGTCCTACACCATGGCACATATGTTGAAAGACTCTACTGCCTGAAAAAACATCAAGTTCCCTGAGGCTGTAAGAAAAATATGCAGTTCCATAAATAAAAAAGGCAACAGCGCACGATTGTTACTGTTTCATTAATTTACACTTTCCTGTGCCACATGATTTCCATAATTTTCTCAGTCTGTAAAAGATAATACAGAGGATGCAAAACCTGCAAGATCAACATAAGCTTTCTGCTCTAGAATTTCTCTTTCAAATCCAACTGATGTCTGCTTGCCCAAGCGTACTCTTGACAAAGTTATTGAATTCACAAGCACTTGAATATTGCATGGATTAGACATTGATATTATCTTCTGGGGAATTACAGTCCTATACAGTCTTTTGGGGCAGGCATGGAAGAAAATAACAAAGATTAATTCCATTCATGCTAGATACAAGATCTACCATGCAGCTGGTCCATATGGTGTTCAAACCACATGAAATATACCACTTGGAAGAAGAAATGAACAACAGGTCCAGCTGTTAAGAGTTTGGACACTTACGGGTCTATTCCACAGATTATGGTTATTAAAACTTTTTCAGTAACGTTAAATAATCAAAAGCCTGCAACCTACCAATAACTAAAAGGCAAGTGGTTTACAGATGTGCAAATCATAAATATTATCAGTGATAACTGTGAGACAGAATGAGTGCTGTCAGTCTCTTCTTCTTCTTCTTCTTCCTTTCCTATTGCTGACCTGTTATCTTTTATACTCCCAGACTCACTTCATACATTGCTTTGGCTCTATCAGAACCAATTTTTATTTGGAAGTAGAAGTCAAGAATGAGAATGAAGATAAGCGTTTGCTTTTTTTCTGCTTACACCTCAGGAGACTGAAAGGACAAAATTCAGGAAGCCATAGGTAGCATTTATTAATGGAAAAGATCTAAATAAAAAAATTAGTGCCAACAAAACCGCCCAAAACATCAACAACAATGAAAGGTTCACCCTAACTCCAGTGCAAAATTTTTTGCAAAAGCTCTCTACACTATATAGTATCACTTATATAATATCTACACTCTATAATATCTACTTGGTACTTTCTAAAATCAGCACCCAATCATTTAATTTGCATCTTTTCAACTTAAAATACTATACTGAAATATTATAAGCTTTCAGGACATCCCAAATCACAAATGCAAAGCGAAAAGCAGCCTCAGTTGTTGTCACGTATTCAAGACACTGGTATATTTAATTTTGCACATTTAAATCCATGTGGAATCTTACCATTGATCTTTCAGAATATCCAAACAAATGGCCCCGGTGACTGAGCTAATATTAGGATGCCATATTTTGGTGATAAACCGCACCTATAAGACAAGACAATTTTAAAAAACAGAATTTTTTTAAAATGCAATGTATTAAGTAAGCATTTTATAGGTACCATTTCTAACAATGAAGAAATACTAATTTAGGAATTATTGATCTAAAACACAGAACTAAGATACGACACTACTTCTTTCAGGAGTCTTCAAGTTTGCAAGGCCATTTGTTAGACAGAACCTCACTTCACTCAAAAAAAAAAAAAAACAACACGAACAAACAACAAAAAAACCCTACCAAACTCATTCCTAAGTGCTCTCCCATACACTGTCATGCATGCATATCCCTGCATGACATAAAGCCATTTAGAAATATACTCCAGCAGTACCAGTTTCAACACAAGCAGATGTTCAAATACAAACAAAAAACTTCCAACATTGTAAATGCTAGAAAGTCCACTCTTAAAGTAAAACAAGTCCCTGAACTCTTAATGTAGGCATGGGATCTCACTGTTCAGCTACATTTTTGGTAGCTACAATATTATAAATATTTCTTTGGTGTACGCTACTACTTCTACAACCATCCAGTCTCATTACCCATATGCACAAGTCTCTTCAGAGAGCTACATTACCTAACTAGATTACCATTATTTTTCTTTGCTGTTGAAAGCATCTAGTTCCAGCATTCATTCATTGATCACATCCGTATTTTATACTAGTGTATTCATGCTTACAAAACTAGTTTTGAATACGTTTACAAAACTAGTCATGAATAAAACTAGTTTGATTTTTTTTTTAAAGAGCAAGAAAGTTAAACACAGCATTTTCTTTTAAAAAGTCTCAAACCCAAAAGCTGCCCACTAAAAGTAATGTAGAAGTGTCTCTAAAGTCTCTTCTTCAAACCCCTCATCTCAAGTTGCACTTTAACTGCAACTGTGACTTTGTCCTCTCTCTCCATTTCTCATCTCTACCTCCTCACCCCAAACTTCTGACAAAGTTTTTACTTATAGCACAGATATTTCAACTTTTACTCCTGATCTGCAAAAAAGTCAGTGCAGAGAACACATTATTTGTCAGGCACTGCAGCAAAAGACTGCATATACAGGGCTATAATAAAACTCATTGCAATCACAGCGTATAAGTAGGTAAGACCATAACAGTTCTGCTTTCCAAGACAAAAATAAGAGATCATGTCAGCTGAGCCACTTATTAACTAGCTCAACTCTCTAAATCACTTTGAAAATTGAAAAAGCCATGTAAATACTAGGTAATTTCTCACAGTGAATGAAGGCTAACAATGGCTGTCAAAGCACATACTGAACAAGATAAAGAAATCTTTCAGCTGAAAGACAGGGCTACACACAAGCAAAAAGGCCTCCAATTCAAGACTGCAGACTCCAGAATAAGCAGTATTATGCTACAGTGCACCAAGCTTCTAACAGCTGTCTACAAGTTTTGGAAATGAAAACCACCAAGCCCTAAAGCAGCAATTAAACCATGGTCCACAGACCCATCTTTCAATGTCCATGACCTGTTTCGGCTCTCCTTATTTTAGCTCTCAACAGAACACATCCAGATGAAAGAACCGAAACCAACAGACCTTTTCATTAAGACCTTCTGTGTCTTTCATTCCAGCCTCAAGGAATTCATTCAAAGGACAAAAGCCAAGGAGGTAAGAGCTACTGGCACCTCTCTTTTTCTCCACTTCCCTAGTTCCTCCCCAGTATTACATACCAGGGTGAAAATAACCAGGATCTAGGACACATTCTTAGTTCAAAGACATCTTTCAGACAGAAAACCAATCAAGCCGAGTCAGACAACTCAGGAAGGAGTCTGCTGATTCATCAGAAGCCACTGAAGAAGGGACTAAATCAGGACACAGGAATATGCTGTATCTAGAAAGACACAGTAAAGTTCAAAGTGATCATCTTTAACGACAGTGAGGAGGGGGAGATGATCACCATACTGTCTACATCAAGTAAAACTATCTGAAAACTGTTATTTATCTTGTCAAAAAGGAATTACATGAGAATCAATAATACAGCACAAGCTCCTGCCCAGAATCTGCTAGTTTGTACTTTAAGGAACAACCAGAGTATATACTCTGACTGTATACAGACTGCATTATTTCTACCTAAAGATGACAGCTCCAGCACCTTTCTAGAGGACAACCAAAAGAAAGTAAGACAGGTACTACAAAGAGACTACACACCTAAGCATATAAATGAGAATAATGAAAACCAACTTGTTAGCCAAATTATTTTATCCAAAAAAGTGTTTACAATACCTTAGGAGGATTAAATGGATATGTTTCTGGAATTTTTATCTCTAGTTGATACCTTCCACCTGCAAAAGACAAGAACAAGTCAGAAGTTAAAAGAGCATTACTTGAGCTTCATCTTCCATTACAGTAAAGCTCATGTTTCTAAATGGACAGGTTTTCAAGGAATTCAAATTTACTCAGAAGTATTAGCTAGAGGAGACTTCTAAACTTCATGTATTCTATAAATGCAGATAAAGTCAATCTAATAAAGTCAAAAACCTGTTTAATGTATACATTCTCCTATAGGTTCTGGTTTCCAATGTTGTAATTTACATGCTCTATTTTACTAAAGTATCCCCAAATATAAACCAAATGTACCTCCAACAGATGAAACAATAGGCCACAGGAACATTCAGGCTGACCACAGGATATTACATTGTTTTGACTCTTTTCTGATACCTCAGCCAAGAAATTTTCTTCAAATGACAACTAAAATTAACTGTGTTTCATTTTTAACGTTCTGGAACTGAAGAATGTTTGACTAAGTCATTTAAGAACAGCTCTCACACTTTGGAGGGGGAAAAAAAAATAAAAAAAAAAAGAAAAGGGAGACTCCAATGTTACTTCCACTGTGTTTTACATTACTGTCTTAAGTAGTTAGTTGCTAATTCCAATTCTGCAAAGTTTCTCTGATACACTAGTACTATTAATACAGTCTGCAGGACTACAGCATGCAACAAAGGACAGTTTGAGCTTGATGCACAGAGACACCTTCTACTGCCCTTTTCCGATTATTTCTCTTTTTTCTCTCCCTTTTACAGTATCATTGCCTATGTCTGTTTGTTAACATTCAAGTTTACTTTCAATACTTATGTCTTCTGGAGCAATCTCTGCCTGCCCACTGAAAATCATTTGCCAGGCAGCAGTTTAGTGACAGTAAGAACAGAGTATATCAAAACTTATACACCAGTTTAAATGTTTAGTTTTTACAGAAACTTAAAGTATTTCTCCTCACTTGTAACTTTTTTCTCGCCCTACTGCTGCTCTTTCAGAAAGAAACCTTTTCCTCAGTATTTTTAATAATTTATAAATTTCCTTGAATTAAATTTGAAGAATCTGCAGTCTATTTTCTTTGGGATTTCAAGATTGATTTACTCTGTTGCAAACCACTCTATACAAAACCATCTCCCAGGCACTTCCAATAGAGGCAGTAAGATTCGCATGCAAGGAAAAGACTCAAAGGAACATTCTGAAGAGTTATAGTCTATGGCACCTTTTTACCTGTGCCACAATGCAGTTAGCAGCTAATAACACCTCTCACTTTTAAAATGTAATTCAGTCTAATACACTATACCTGAGACTGTTTGGTATTTTACCCTACTACCCACAGGTGTTTTTTCTCACTTAATACTACAGTAATTTGAGAAGATTTAACAGAAGCTACAATAGAAGAAAAGCTAATAAATTCACAATTATAATAATATCTAAGCTGACTGCTTGTCTGCTTACACGACAGCACAGGCAAGCTATTTTTGAAGACATATACATCAACAGCAGACCTTACGTAAGTTTTCTTTTCCTTTTGTCTGAATTGAAGCATAATTCATCAGCATTTTTTTCCTAAGAAACAGAACAGTTCCTGGACTGCAAAAAATCATCAGTCCCTGTATGATTTTACTGTCGCACCATTCCATAAGGCAATATAAAACTTACCCTTGGGTATGACTGTATCTTCTGCTTACCATTAACACTTGCCTTTACAAGACAGGCCAATACAGGCTTCTGCATAACAATCTATTCAGCCACCATTTTTTTTCCACCTCAAAACTGCAGGGACTAATGAGTTGGTAACATTATTTATACTGTCTTGTTGTCATGTACTGAAATTTATAGTTAAAAATACAGGCCTAAAAGCTTAAACTGCACAAACCTGCATTTTAATGTCCTTAATAGTAGATTTAAATTTCAAGTGACTAATATACTAACTTCTGCATGTCAGTATTTCTGTGGATTTTGTTTTTAAAGGCATATGTATGGATTTTTTGCAACTGTTTAATAATTGAGACTGAATTAAACAGTAATGGCAGAATATTCCTTCTGTACTCCTACTGGATCATAAGTCTCACAATAGAGTTAGAACAAGATTCAACTCTGTTCCTTGAAGAAAAACCCTATTATAAATTTTACAGTTACTGTGGCTCACATGCAAACTTAGCTTGAAATGAACACCACAGTTACACCGGGTTTAAAAACAAAGCAACAAACACAAAAAAAAAAAACAACCACAAAACCAAAACAAAACCAAAAAACCCCATCACCCAGCTCTTGAATCAAGTATGACCAAGTAGCCATTCATCTAGACTTTCAAAGACCCTCTCTCCAAACATGCATGTTTTAATATGGGATGCAAATGTATTTCAACTGGAGTTACGTCTTGCAATATTCTGGTAACTGATCAATATGAGTTCATGCCACTGACAGAAAAATAAAAGCTGTGAAATCTGTCATCAGTAGATGGCATTCTTCCTCTCAGTCATACTGAAACCAACATCCCAACATCACCTATGAAAGAATTTTGCAGCAGCAGTTTGTTTTCAGATACCCTACCAGCTGTGGTCAAAAATAAATATTGCTGTTCTTTCACTTCACAATGATCCTAGAATTCCCTCCTGTATTGTGGAATTGTCTGACCTGAAGTACTGCATTAATTAGCTTTTCTTCATAAAGCGCTTCTTGCTGTGCCATTGTTCAGACTATAGATGACAGGAGGTCAGCCAGTAATTATGCAGCGTGTATTACTGCATTACTCATACAATGTAGACTATACACACTGGCCAGCTCTTTGTAATTACCTAAAGGAATAAATGCATAAAACTGTTTTACAGAAATATTAATGTTCCAAAGTAAGTTACTTAAGTGTCAGGAAACACCAGAAATTGGGCTGCTGGTAACTTTCATTTTGCTTCTTGGTACGTATGCCTTCCTATTAGATCCCTGCCATAATGAGAATACATAATAGTTGTAGCCCTCCCAAAAGGGTATTTACTATATCCTCTTCATTAAATGTACTCATAGGTATGTAAGTACACATGCATTTCACATCAATAAATTCCATGCTAAACACATATTACTGATTTTCATTAGCAGAATTATGCTGAATACGTGAATACACAGTGCTCAGCTTTTGAAATTTTGGTCTAACTAAATTATCCAACAACACACAGAACCTCGTTCTACAGACAGGCACTCGAGTCTTTTTCTACCCTCTTCATGAACTGCTACAGTTTTTAACTTTTGTGACACATGAATACATCTTTCATTTCAAATAACTTTCAATGCATTCTCCAAAAAGAGGTCCATTTTATAATGCTGGCCTGGAGGGGAGAAGAGAAAAAAAAGAAAAAAAAAAAACAGAAATACTGGCAAGGTAACGCTGGTCTGGAGGAGAGAAAAAATAAAAGAAGTCATGACAAACCAACTCACCCGAAGAAGATTAATTCTGTTTGAATGGAAAACAAAAAAACAAACATCAAGCCTTCCTAAAAATAACACTCTCCCCATACCATTCAGATATTTCCTCCCATGCAATTACTTAATTTTGCAACATCTTAACGTTGGTATGTAAGACTTGGTTTATATAAGACCAACTACATTTGCAAAAAAAAAAAAAAGGAAAAAAAAAGCTATTAGACTAAACAGAATGGTCCGTTTCCAACTACGTATTTTAAGTCCAGAGCATAGTTCTCTTTTAAATTTAGGACACACATTATAACCACAAGAAGTTATCTTCTTTCCAGACATCATCTTCTATCAACTAAACACCAGTGGCTGATGAGGATTTATAGTGAAACATGGAGGAAGGGACAGAGGAAATCATCGTCATTTGCTAGACAGCAGAGGAACTCTGGGACTCAAGTTCTGGAGAGGAACATCCCTACCATCACAGATGCTCCTACTTTTCTACTCTCTCCCTTCCAGGCTCATTTCCCTTCTCCTCAGATCCTGACACCTTCTACTCCTGCCCAATATTCTCCAATGTCAACCTCTATTAGGCTGTTTCCTCATCTTTTACCTGCCCTGGGCCCCAGCAGGGAGGCTCTCCCAGCCCAATGCTGCTGCACCAGAAGCTCCTAGCCAAAAGAAGCAATCATATGACCTCCTTGATGCAGCAACCACGTTTTCATCAGTAGTCACTAAGGTTTTCAAGTGCATATACACCTACACAATCATTTTCAGGTATTTTCCCCACTTGATAAGAATTTATTTTTCAAAACAGTAACAAACACCACATGTCTTGTCCAGGACAAAACCCAAGTTCCACTCCTAGCTCCAACCCATGGAGCAACTGGAGGAATTGAAAACTTCAAAAACAGTTTTAATTTCCAACAGCACAGTTTATTTGCCTGTAACACTCTTTGAGACATTTTTGTTTACTGGAAGTTCAAATTCAAATTAAAGTAGATACCTGGCATGGAAAACTTGAATAAAGCACCATTTAAAAGAAACAAAACATTTAAATAAATAAATAAACTCCTCATTTATCATCAAGGAACTCTAACAGGAGGTGTGTCTGCCAGCTCCATACACATTATACTCAAACAGGAAGTACCAGCACTACTGAGTAATTTGGTATCTCTGATGTAGTATGCTATATTAGCTTCTGTATGCAGTAAGTTATCTTGCTTTTCCCAGATTGAAGAGACACATGATCACTGACACCATCTTTAATAAGAAAGTCAATAAGGTGTGATTTTTTAACAGAGCAATAGACATTAATTAAGTGAGGTCCCCCACTCCAGCATAAATTAAGCATTGGGACCCCTGGATGAACAAAGTCAATCCCAAATTTGACTTGCAAGGGCATCTCTCGTTAAAATAGAAAAATGCAACAGGTTTCTGGAATGACCAGCACATTAGACGACAGAAATACGTGTACAGTTACATTAGATTCTGAAGATGTTCCTTGATGCTTCAAGGCTATGGATCTTAAACTATCAAGAATGTAAACATTATGAAGTCAGCATTATTCAAATTACAATGCAGTTAATAACTGTAAATTAACCTTTGACATGGAATAATCTGTCTTACTGTATAAAAAATTTGTCTTCAGGCAATACAGAAGTTGAACTGAAATATTTTTCAAGATGAAAATTTTCAAGATTAAAAAAAAATTTTTTAATCAGACTTTTAAAATGCTTAGCTCTAAATTTTTATGCTTAAATTAATTTTACAAACAAAGCATCTCAAGACACAGGATTTGAAGTGTATAAAGATTGCATACACAAAAACATTACTTGCCTTCATATGGTGTGTCCGGAGGTCCTGCTATTTCTCCTCTTAATTCTGTAAAATTCTCATCTACAAGATCTACTTTAATTTGATTTTTGCTCGTCTTAAAAATAAACAGAGAAACAAAGAGTCATAAGTAAGCATTTCACATACAGATCTTCCCCAAAAATATGGTAATTAAAATTTTTAGAATAGTAGTTTGGGAAAATATATAAATATAAAAAATTAAAAATATAGTAACCTAAAGCAAATAGCTATCTTCCAGTTGGAATTACACTTCATTAAAAATAGACTATTTTTTTAAGCATTCAAGTTTCAATAATGTTTAAACTATTACTAAAATAAGCAAATCACCCCAGCAATATAATATCTAAAGTTATATTTTTAATTTGATGAGATTTTAAAAAGACCATAATCTTCCAAATCAGCTATTAAGTCTACATATCTTAAACTATAAAATAAATTTGACCAAGGTACACATTGGGGTTTTTTCTTGTTTAGAGTAAGTTAATTAATAATAGACACGATTGTCACTTTTACTGAAATACAGAAAGACTTCCCCAAATGGAGCGCTCACTATCTTTAAACAATATACTGTAGTCCTGTTTAAGATCATGTTTATCTTTAATATTTAGGTGTAAGGCACAATTTATTTATGCACTTGAATTTCATTGTCACCTCCTCAACATTTTCACACCCCGCATCAACTTGCCTACAAAATAAAAACACTGCATTTTGATACTGAAAAAAACCATATGTTCTCCAGAAACCGATTCTCAGAAGTGTTTAGCCAGAGCTACTCATTCCACTGAATTTGCTTTCCAAGTCCAGAGAGCAGCATTAGTGAAATCCATACAAATCCTCCAGCCAGGAACTTTTTTTGGGAGATGCAAAGCAGAATCTCCTTTTAGAAAGGCATACCATGAAGTTTAATTACAGGTTTGTCCATTCTGCTACTTCTGTATAGCAAGCTCACTGACCGCAACACAGGTTTCCTGAATCCTATTTATTCTGAGGACTCATATCATCTTCCCAGATCCTTTAAAATTGTTCCAACTAGTTCTATGCCAAAAACTCCTGAGCAGCTGCGCTCCTCTTCTCCCTCAGAGTAAACCTGGTTGCTGACAGATGGGAGACAAAAGTTATGACAGAAAGCTACGGTTGCCATCAAGTGGTTCCTGGACCTACCAACCATGTGAATGAAGCATTAAGGACAAAGAATTCACTAAACAACAGCTGGGCAATTATCTCTACTTCCTTCCTGTAAAGGTTCTATAGATTCAGTCTCCCCCACCAAAGAGGGTGCTCGCCTGATGAGAGATATTTACAGTTATAAGCAAAAAAAATCAAAGTTTAAATAAAAGTTTCACCATGTAAAAGACTAATTAGAAGCTTCACTAAATTAATACAGTGGCGATCTGGGAGCTTTTTACATTGAAGAGTTACACACGTTCGTCCTTAAAATTTAGGTAAATAACCTTCAGCCCACACAACTGAGGCAGCACGTGCAAATGCATAGTTGAGACCAAGTCCTGAACTTCAAAATACAAAGATTCCCCCACGCTACAAATTAAAAACACATCAGGCACCCCCAAAATTCCGTAATGGTTCCATTTTACTGATTTATATCTATAAACAAGCTTTTTGTTTTAAGCTCAGCGTCAGATCTTGAGTTGTCTTTCATGACCTAAGACATCAAACGAAGTTATTAATAGAGCCAGTCAAATTATTTTTTAAACATATTTGAAATTTATTTTCTTTCCTGCAAGGAAACTCCCTCTCTGAATCCAAACTCAAGCACAAGCAACACATTTCTCTTGGAAGCTTCCCAACCCCTCTTTTAAGTATTTTTGCTCTCACTATTCCAACCAGCAGCTCATTCTACAACCCCACAACCGTTAAAAGCTTTC
Source organism: Pedionomus torquatus (assembly GCA_013398155.1). Classification (NCBI taxonomy): domain Eukaryota; kingdom Metazoa; phylum Chordata; class Aves; order Charadriiformes; family Pedionomidae; genus Pedionomus; species Pedionomus torquatus. The sequence continues at coordinate 107,655 of VZRU01020006.1, read as the reverse complement.
TAAACTACAATTTAGGTAAAATTATAATCTATTATGACCCCCTCATTACAGAATTGTTTCCCAGATTCAACACTTGTTCATACCTCTAGTATTTCTTTCCCTCTCAAAATACATGGTATATCTAACAATCACTCTTTTCAGCCTTACTTTTGCTCTAAACAAGCTAAGATTTTAATCTTGCCATACTGATTTTTTAAAGTTTTCTCCACTCTGTATCCCTACACTCGCCCTGCATAAATGAAGTTAGATGAAGTCTCAGAATCGGTGCCATGAACACTCCGTCACACTCATTGAAAATACATCACAACTAGCATAACCTAAGATCAAATTTGCCATCTTTGGCAGCAGTGTGACACAAGGCTCAGATCAAGTGACAGAGCCCAGCAAGGCTTTCTATGAGAAATTTTGTCCTCTGTGGTGACCGCACTGTGCTTTCAGCAGTACTGCCCCTGTGCTTTACCTCCCAGTTCTCTAAGCAGCACATTGGTTTAAATAACCAATACCGTTAACGAGTCACTAAAACTACCTGCCCTGGTAATGCAGTTGTTGTTCTAAGGTCTGTTCCGATTCTCCTGCTCTCCCCTCTGCCAACAGTAAGCTCCTGTCAACTTCACCTAGTAAGCTCCAAGTCAACAGCAGGAATTCTTGGTCTTTACAAGCAAACCCATAGCCTTCCATCTTGATGACTGAGTCAGCAGCAAAAGGGATGAATTCCACTGACAAAAAAGAAAAATCTATGGTTAACCCATGCTGCAACCTGCTTAATTTTCTACTTGGCATTTTACTTTGCTTCATTGCTCTGCACACTGTTGTAGCAGCCTGGATATTCACCTTCATATGCTGTTTCAACTAGTCCCACACCAGCTGTTTTCCACAAGTCCCTCCCAAATCTGTAACTTTGGAAGAAGCCAAACACACATCCATCTTATTCCTAAACTCCGCTGCTCTCAAGTCAGGGATCCAGGTCCCCCTATTTGAGATGACTGCTTTTATTACTACAGCTGTGGCTATCTCCATACCCTTATTTCCGTTGTACAGAACTTTGAGGAAAAACAGCATTATACTGTTTCAGTGTAAAGATTAATTTAACTCCAAATTCATACTTAAATTCTACCATGCCCTCTATATAACAAATACATTTTTTTTTAATTCACATAGCTGAAGAACCTTTTTCATGCTATTCTGATAGACTTTTCAAGGTGCAACCCTGCTTGACCTTGCCAATTCTTGCATTTTCCTTCATCCCTAGAGTAATAACTAATATTTAACTTCACTGAAGTGATTATTCATGCAATTAAATCTGGAGTGTTTTCCTACAATATTTTCCCTTAACGTGGATCACATAGGATAAAAATCACTTAATTTTAGCAGTTTTAACAGAATAAATCCCTGGCCTCCATGGCAATCATCTGAACTGTCTCTAAAATATTAACAAAGTTCTCCAGAAGAGTGCCTCTGATAACAATGATCTTAGCCCAGAATTTATGAATCAACGTGTGATCTTGCAACACAAGTTAACTTTCCAGAAGCAGTTCTTCTACTAAGACCTCATTACACTTCCATACCAAGTCTAAAATAACATCACCTCCTGTTGATTCAGTAACAATTTGGTGACGAAGTCACTGGGCTAGCAATTCCAGAAATATCTGGGCCATGTCATCACTAGAAGTATTTATTTCCATAATGTCAAAGAAGTTAAATTCTGCATTTCTAACCAATGTGAGAACACTCCACCAACACCATAATCCCTTTCTAGGAATCCACAAGTCAAACACTGCACCAGCAGAACCACCCGCCACCACACCTGAAAATTATTTTGATTAAGACCAACAAAAGAAGAGAAAGGAGTGTTAATACAACATTACACAATGCATGATGTCATTCCCTCATCATCTTTTTTTTTTCCCCATATTCTAATTGGATTGTGCATAGTCTTTTTTTTTTTGTTTTCTTTTTAAATGCATTCCTTGCTTCAAGCAAGGGCTCTAGTCAAAAGATTTGTCATCTTTTAGACCACCCCAACCTCTGAGACTCTTTATGCATTGTTATAGTCATGCTTACCCAATTTTATTCTGCCTTGTGGAGATTAAACCCAAGTATGGAGATTCAACTAAAAGCGTGATGTAGAAAAGATGAGAAAGATTTGTATCAGGCCCTTTCATCCACTACAAAACCCTTGTCTCCAAAAAGAAACCCAAAAGAATCAGTTACTCATAAAAAGTCATTCTGTGAGCAACTCCTGAAGATTGGATACTCAATCACATTTATCACAGTAGCTACTGATCAATAATATTTTGACTTGTCTTTGCCTGCCTCCTCTTAAAAAAAAAAAATATCCAGAATTACACTGTCTTGCTTTATATCTGTCTTCCTTGTATACAACACACAATCCACACCAGCAGAAACTCTGAAGAGTAAGTTCTGCCACTGTGAAGACTTTATCGCACAAGTCTTCTCCAATGCTACTAGAACTCTCGTAGAAAACAGCTCTGGACTTTGTAAGATTACTCTCAGCAGACAACAAGCTCTTATGTTCTTTTTATTCACCATGGCCTGGTGAATTACATGGCTCTCCAAAAAGTCTCCAAATGCTGCGGTTATTTTGATAAGTAGGCTATCAGGAAAAAAAAAAAAAGTTAACCTAAAGTAATATCAGAGCTGGCAATATATGGATGGATAACAGCAGGTTTAACCAAAAATGCAAGAATAAGATGTTTTGGGGGCCTGGGTTGGTTGTTTTGTTTGTTTGTAATTTTTTTAAATTTACACTGCCAGCAGTTTTTGATCTCTATATTGAAACCTCTTGAGGAGAAGGAAAAAAACCCTCCAGCCCCTTCAAAAATCCATCAGAACTCCACATCAGCCATGGCTACAAGCACATTATAACCATAATACCAGNAGCGTTTTTTGATCTCTATATTGAAACCTCTTGAGGAGAAGGAAAAAACCCTCTAGCCCCTTCAAAAATCCATCAGAATTCCACATCAGCCATGGCTACGAACACATTATAAACCATAATACCAGATGAAGATGGCATACAATAACCACAAATTTTAAGTGAGGTTATTCTAGAACCAACCACCTCTACTTACTTCCCCAATTACATTATCTTAACATCAGGCCTCTGATCCCTGCATAACAAAATTAAAGAAATACAACAGGCCATTTTCCACCACACATCCATACTATGTTTTAAAATGTTGTGGCCAGAATTATAAAGGAAATTATTTAGCAATTTAGTCTATTAGCAATAATAGCTTCAATTCAGCATGTTACTGTCTTAAAAAGACTAAAATAATGTCAAATTATAAGGATTTATAAAAAAATAGTCATAACACCGATAACAAAACTAACATAAGCAAAAGAACACCATGGTTTAAATAGAATTAGATTTGGAATTAAAAGACTGATGGTTACTTCTGAATAACTCTGTGTGTAACAAAAACCCCAAACAAAATCCTGATATTCTGTTATAGCAATTCACTAACTGCAGTCTGTCATTTTTACAGGTTCTATAACATGACTTCCCTCCATCTTAAGGATAATATACGCTATATTGGATAAAGTACTACTACTGTATGTTAGTCTACTTTTTTTTTTCCCCAGAAGATAACTCTAGAAACAAATTTGTATTTAAAAAAAAAAACAAACACAAACCAACGGAAGAAACGTAACCCACAAAGACACACATAAATGATGAACAATAAGTAAACAAGTCTAGTTGCAATAAAAGCAGCTAAGTATTAAAACTCCGTAACCATTTAGTACTTTAAGACTAGCAACTTACACATTAAAGAAGTTACAATAAGTGACAAAAGCACTAAAAAAATATACATGCCCAGATTTCAGCAAAGATTTGGGAATAAATCAGAAAAATTTCTCCAGGGTTTTCTCAACCAGGGCCAAAGTCCACTAGCTTGCGAGAGAGGGCGTGCATTTACAACAAAATGTTTTCAATCGCTAATTACTTTTCAATCACACCAACAGAACAAATATTTTTATCTTTTTTTCAGAGAGAATTTTTAAATTATTGTTTGATTCCTCTAAGAGGTAAACTGGCAATAAACACTTTTTAACCTATCTAAAATCCAATCAAAATTTAGTTAACTTTAATACAGCTACGACTTACAAATATAAAAAAGTAGATAGTTTTGAACATCCAACATATTATACTGATGCTATAAGGATTGATATTTAATAAGGCAAATTACATTAGAAATACTTCACTTTAGTCTGAAGCCATTAAGCAAAATTAGTCTATGGTACCATGAATTTATTAGTATCTCAGAAAGCTCTTCTTTCTCCTCTTCCCCCCATTTTATATTCTAGCACAACAGTCCTACTCTGCACCAAAATCTAGCATGAAGATACCCCAATAGAGTTACAGAGAAAGATCATCTGATTGACTATCATAATGAAATCCATACAATGCTATTTTTGCAAAAGGCTGTGAGTACTGAGTCAACACTACTGCTGAGCAGAAAATTCCAACTTTCCAAGTAGCAGTTTAATCCACCGAACAATTACTTAAATTAATAACTTCAAAAACAAACCCAAGTTCTTTCTTATCCTATCTACAAATTCGCAAGGAGTTGGTAAATAAGTATTCAAATTTTGTTTTGCCATAATCACTGTATTATTTTCCTATACCCTTTTGCTACGACACCATTAACTCTCTCAACTTAGTCCAAATGGTTCGGCTCTCTCCACTCCACTGGTGTGCCAGAAAGGGAGGATTCTAACAGAAGCTCACCTTTTTGGTGGACGTCTAACAAGTCAACCACCAGCCACCCCTGGGCCTTACTTGTCAAACCAACACTCTACCTACTTAGACCTTTGCTACCACAGAGTAGCTCAGGATAAATATATTGCATCCACTTAGGTCACTCTTTCACAAGAAGTGGAGAAAGCAAAAAGGCAGGATCTATCACTCTAACAGGAAGCAAAGCGCAGGACACCGTCCCGCAGTGAAGTGGCAAATTCAACTTCAAAAATACTGAGGTCCGTATAATTGCTGATTTTTGTTTTCCCTAGTCACAAGGAGCTACCAAAGCAAGAGGGAATGGTTCAAGACTTTGGAAGTATTCCTTCAGACTCGCTCCAGTTTAAAAGTCAGAATCTAGTGCATCTCCAGAGCCCTAAAAAATTGAAGCTTGTCATTATTAAGAAAGGAAGCAGAAACGTCCCATAATTACCAGAGTCATGGCTATGAAGTATACACACCGTACTATCAGTTGAGATCAGCAGCTCACATTTGCATTCCCAGGGAGAGAGCTCTTGCTGACCTTCAAAGCACAGAGAAACACTCATCTGTGAGACAATCAAATATTTGGGGCAGGGCAAGCAGAAGACAGGAAACAAGTCTGTCTAAAGCACTATAAAGTGCAGCTTTCCTAGACAAGAAAGGTCAACACAAAGAAATGCATTTTCTTAAAATACTCCCATGTTCTGTGACCCTACTATCAATTTCGCTCTTTAAGTTCCTCCACATTTCAGGTTCTATTTAACCTTATCGTATTCACGTGTATTTTCTAGAATTGTCTGAAGCAGTAAAAAACTGAGATTATTTTTGCAGTCTAAGTATTTTTTTCCATTTACTGTTCAATATGCTATGTCACTACTATGTAACTTGTCTCTTAATATATCTAAGGAGCTACAAATATGAATACTGTGTGAATTCTACAGTATTGGTAATAGACTCAGACTAGAACTTTTATATTTTTAATAGCTCTACTTATTAAATGCATCTTGGTAAGATTCTTTAATAAAATGTCTTAACAAGAGACTAAACCTGTAATAATACAGAATTTTAAGGCTGCTACAAGTGTTTATATACAAGAACGAGATTAATTTTTTTCTTGCCCATGACATCTCAAATTTTAAAACCATCTTCATTCTGTAAAAGTTAGTGTTAGTGAAACCTGAAGATGCACTAGGTCTATTTATACTTAAGGTATCTAAACAGTGGTTCTTGCTAACATTCAGCTGTTAAAACATCATTCTACCAAAAAAACATAGACAACTATACTTCCATGCCAACTTAAGCTGGTCTAACAGCTGCTGAGGTCCTACTTTCCTCCTGGTCCTGCGAAGAAGAATGTAACGGAGGGGGCAAGTTGTTCCTACAACTGCACGGCAAACATCTGAATTAAAATTACCTTAGTAAGAAAGTTCTTTCATTTTAACCCAACTCCCTCATCTGATTCACTACAAACACTGCAAGTAAGAGAAAAGAGCACAAAAGTGGGAAAAGGAAACCAAGCTGCAGAAGGAACGTGACACTGCTTCTTGGCACTGCCTTAGGACAACTTAAAAAGAATTTTGAAACTTCAGCTCTGACAAAATTGTTGCGTCAGTCACGGGCATGCAGAGGTGTAAGTGACACAGCCCTGCTGGCAGCCCTAAGTGCAGTTATACAATCATTGCCTGTCTCGCTAAGGGACAGCATGGTCAAACTGGTAAGGCCATGCCACGAAAGCTGTGTACATAACAGCATACTGATACTCCACACTGGTTGGTGTAAGGCCTCCTACACACTCGTAACTGTTCAAGATATTTACAGTACCTAGGAGCATTAATCACGAGCAGAAACTGCCCAAACCTGAGTGCCACTGAGATACTGAACATCAGAACCAGCAGAGTGCAAGGGATTCCTGTTTTGGATAATCTAGTTCAAGCAAGCCTAAACGAGTAAGCCATTTTGTAGGAATGCTGGATGCATTCTCCTTACCTTTTTCTGCACAATTCTGACTTCGATGCAAAACAACTGAAAAACCTTGCAGGTAGAGTATGTTTTAACAATCAGTTTGAACCATACTTTGAATAATCCTATGAACATACAAGCCCAGTTGAGGCAGATTCTGCAGTCAGTTCTGCGAGTCTACCTACCCTACTTTGGTTGCTAGTAATTCTATATATAAAGGAATTGGAGGATTCAGCTCATTTTAAATCAAGTATGCTAATTCAGTCACAGTCCCACAGTTTGAAGACATGTAGAAATAGCTCAGAACAGCTATTCTGTACCAGCTTCCCATATGGACACCCTTATTCCAAAGTGGAAGGGCTTGCCTAAACACCATGAAGGCTCTAAGAGTTTCCAGAAAGGCAGCAAATACAACACAGCTACCATGACTCCCATTTGTATATGCTAACTTATTTCACAGTAGCCTCCTGTACTCAAACACATCCTAATATAGCAAAAACTTAAAAATACTTTCTCACAGTTCACTGTCAGCTAAAAATAAAAAGTTATATGGCTTGAACTAAAAGGAAATACAGACTAATGCGTTTGTGGGTTTGGGGTTTTTTTTTCTCCCCTTTATTAAACACTGCACAAAATGTATTTTAGAATCTGAATGCATGTCACCTTAAACCTTGATTTTCAAAATAATTAGACTTATACAATCGTTAGTCATTCCTTTCCCGATGAACTGTTGATCTTACTGGCTAATAATGAATGGAAATGATGAAATAATGAACACAAATTAGTTTCCTATGTGTCTTGTGACAACAGACAAAGGTAGACAGAATAACCCCTATTAACATTCCAACAGAAGAATGACACACAGTATGAGCTCAGCCCTCTTAAACATCAGCATAGCCAAATTTGAGTTACACTGTACAACCAACTTGAGTTTTATGGTGTCAACTAAAGCGTAAGCCTTAATAAAACTTCTTCTGTAGGCAGGGACATTCACAGCATTGCTCTCCTGTGTGAACACTTTGAAGACTAGAGAGGAGCAATCCATGGCCTTAACACAATTCTGTTACAACATACCAGAATAACAGTCAGGGATCTGGTCCTCAAACAAGGTTATTTTTGCTGCTCACAGAGGTACTTTATTTAATATGCAGATACCATTTTATGAAATACCCAATTCAAATATTACAAGTATTAACACTGATACGATCTGAAGGGAAAATGCTAGATAAGTCAGGAGTGCAAAAGTGGACCTACATTCCTTGAGTGTGTTATAGAAAACTATTTCTCAAAATTTACACTCTTTGCCATAAAAGAACTAAATTGCTTATTTTCCTTATCTAAATTGCAGAAAAGTTTTACCTAGTTTGTCAGAGACAAAAAGGTAGTCTGCATATTAATGATAAAGTTCAACCAAAATAGTTTTCTCAATTTAATACCAGCAGCAATTATTAGTGTCAAAGCGATGAAGTACAGTAATGAAAACAATTCTTTCTAGGAGTATGAAACATGCCAGAAACCATTTAAGTAATTTCAGAACTATACTATGTACTTGCACTAGTTCAACATAACTGAAAGACCATCAGACAACTCAAGACTGGACTGTTAACCAGCAGTTCATAGTTACACAAATTTACTGTGATAAAATGTTAACTTTATTTCAATCCCATACTGAGTAAAGTGAACTAGCCTTAAGACTCATACACTTCTTTCCTATTAAAGCCAAACTCCTGAAAACAAGCACCAAAGAAGGAGTGAGAGAGTGGGAAGGTTAAAGGACTGACTAATTCCTGTGATCCCTTAGGTTCCATGAAGAGTTGTGGTTGGAGGTTGCAGCTGGTAGTTGCAGCCTGATCCTTAATCCTAACTGACTAACTCAGTCTTGTAACCAGTAACTGTTCTCTTTCCTCATGTTTGTAAGAGATTACCAAAAACAACCAAATGGGCCTGAATCCAGAGCTGGTTTGGGTTTTTTTTCCCCCCGTTTTCTACTTACTCCCAAAATCTTTAGGATTCCACCAACCAATAGGTAAACCATTCACTAGAAATTTGGACTCTAGAACTAGATAGACATTAACATAAAAAAACGCCATTAGCTGAACACAGGAACAAGTGATAGGTCTTGCCTACCCACTACTAATACCTGGCCAACTCATACGTCTGGTCAAATTATTATTAACATTATATGCTAAGCATTTTGAATCACAGAATTAAGTAATGCTCATACCAGTGCTTATTAGTATTGACATAATACTGTTCTGACAAGTACTACGTATTATATTCATAGAACTTGAAAAACAGCTACATAGTTCAGACAAGCAGCTATAAAGCTACAAGTAAATATATAATTCAGGAAGATCACCTTAAAGTCAGAATAATACATAGTTTTCTTAAACCATCCTAGTAATTGCTTTTTGGTTTGAGACAACTATCCTTCAGTTACCTAAAAAGTGACTTATAGACAAACTCCTTTCAAGGCAAAGATCTACAGATCCATCCTGCATTATTTTCCAGTACTAGACTGGAAGATATAACCAAACACACCAGAAACAGAATTAAGAAAACCAAAGATGCACGGTAATGGCATTTCAGTATCCTTTTTACATAATTACAGGAAACAGGTCTAAACCTTGGCATGCCTAGATTCATAGGCATGGCTTGAAATACATAGTAGACAATTCTTTTTGGCAATGTACAAAGGATCTCACAAACCACAATGTTGAAGTTAAAATGATGTTCACATTTCAGAGAAATGTTGCTTAAAAAAGCATTATGGATCTCCTATCTGCTTGACCTTCACAGTTCCAACCCAGAACTTGTTCAATCTAAAAACCCTGACCACTTTGCATCTACCAGAAAAACCACAGTCTCTGATTTGGAGAGGATTGTCTTACAGTTATTGTTATTGTCTTACAATAGTGAAAACTTCTGAACTAAAAAGTCTACTTAAAAGTTCTTCAATTTGTTTACAGGGGAAATTTTTACCAGGTGGGGACACAGAGATGGAGCCCCTGTTTGTTTTCTATCACAAACAGACAAAACACTGTAATCAAAAAACAAATGCATACTAGAAATATAGAATCATGTAGGAAGAAGCTACCTGGATAGCCTCTAGTGGGTCCAAAGACAGCAGGTTACCCTCCAAGGGCAGAGACTCCAGAGCCTTGCTGGTTAAGCTGTTTAAATGTTTGGGTAATATTTTTTCCCCAGTACCTAGTCAGAATTTCCCATGTTCCAGCTTATGTCTGTTGCCTCTCATGCTATTCCTGTGGACTTCTAAGACAAGTTTGGCTCTTCTCCAGAGCCCCTCATTAGGTATTTGTGGATGACAGGAAGATGTCCCTTTGAAGAGTTCTCTCTGCAACATCAGTTCTCTCACCCACTCCTTACACATCAAGTGTCCCGGCCCCCTAGCCAACTTGACAGTGTTCTGCTGGGCTCACTTGAGTATATCACCATTCTACAGTGAAAAGCCAAAACTGGACACAGTACACCAGATGGTCTCATAGCACAGAATAGAAGTGAAGGATCACTTCTTGCAGCCCACTGACTACATTCTTGCTAACACAAGCCAGCATGTGGTTGGGCTGCTTTGCCACAAGAGCTGAATTACATCTTGCTCTCCACTGGGTCATGCAGATCTTTTCCTGCTAACCCACTTTGTTTCCAGTCTCCATTGGCCAGCCTGTATGCACTGATGTATGGTGGTATTTCCTCCCAGATGCAGGACTTAGTACCTACCTCTGTGGAACTTCAAAAGGTTCCTGTCAGCCCATTCATTTCTGCAACCTACTAAGATCCCTTTGCATCCCTTCACTCCAACGCACTGACACCACCACAACTTCATCATAAACAAGCCTTTTAAGAGGCTGAACACAGACTGGTACAAATATAATAATGTCAGTTTAAATGCTCTCATCTTTACACTTTTTAATCAATTAGGCACTCTCTAGCTTTATTCACACAAACAGTCCCTCTGGACCCACTAAACTTCAACTGACTTCAGTGAGAATGTTCTTACAAATCTAATGTTAAGCACAAATACTAGCAGAAACCAGACACTATTTAAAAAAACCTGCTGCTGATTCAGGAGCCATAGTAGAATATATCTCATTCTTAAACTGATTCTGCATTGGTTCTACATGACAAATGGGAAGAAAAAACAAGCAGCCACAATTTCCAACAGGTCCTTCTAGTAACACTAAAGCACAATTACTACTAAAAGTTTCCATCTTCAACTTCTAGCACTCAAGACTGCCCAAATATAAACAAACCAAAGTAACGAAGTTTTTCTGAGCCTGAAGATTAAATGTGACTTTTCAAGATAGCAAGAAAGTTTCAGAGGTGGCACTTCACATCTTATTACGAACAGACACAAACCACAAGGTCACTACAGGTAATGATAAAAGCAAACACCAGAGCTACTCACTACAACTCTAAACGTCTAAGAAAGGACACGGTACGGCAGACTACCATTGCCATTCCCTTCTCTTTTTCTCTACAGATCACGAAAACACATAGCAGTCTCCAAAACAAGTAACTACTTCCTTCTTGGAAATGAAATACTTCAAATTTGGCCATTAAGCTACTGTTTCTGCTTGAATGCTATTTTGGATTCAAGCAAGTTACAAATTTTAACCGCTACTTCAGATATCTGCTCATGCAGATATTCATATTCCTAACTGCAGCTGAGTTTAAATTATTTCCAGTTCTATCTGGGTTTACCTCCCATGCAGATAAACCCCTGCCTCTCAATATTCATAAAAGAAGAACATTTTGTGTTTGAGATATCAGCAACTCTTTCTGGGCTAGGAGGAAGCTAGGTTTCCCAATGTGTTACCTCCAGCACCAGAGTAGTGGCTTCATTCTGACTTACAGATGGCCAGAAAACACCTTGTTTTTCTACAGGATATAAGAAACTGGATGGTCAATTAAACACTGAATCCTTCAATGTTAAGATAATATAATTTCTTTAAAGTATAATTCCAGTGCTCTATTAAAATATGAAAACAAGTCACACATCATTTAACATGCTGTATGAACTACAACTACTTCTCTACACCAGTATTTAAATGACCATAAGATCTTTCAACGTTTCTATTCATTGTTAAATGCCAGACAGAATCTTCCTCTCGTAAGACAGGCACTTATAAACAGGGAGCAGGCAAGGATTTGGCTACCCACTGCATCATTTCAGTAAATATGGTGAAAGGTTAGCTGGTATTCAGAAGAGACCTTCCCCCATTTACCAAAACTGGGATACTATTCTCCCTCCATCTATTTATGTTTCTCCATCACGCTGCAGCCTCATGCCTTTGTTCAGAATGTTTTGCGGTTTTAGAATTTCAGCCCATAAAACCAACAATACAACAGATTAATGAAATGACAGAACAAGAAAAAGAGATAAAGTTGAGCAACTGATGTCTTCCCTAGACTAGGATTTGCAGTGTAGTCCGATTTAATGTACTGCTTATGCACTGCAGAATTTTAATATAAGCATAGTACAGTATCCTTAACTCATATTTAGCCAAAGAAGTTACTACCTAGATTAACTTAACAGCCTCTTCTTTGTTAAAGATGCAGTGCATCATCAAACTTAGAATTTTAAAGCTTTTTCCCCACACACCAAGGTAAAAAAGGTTTATTTATATCACACTTTGGAGATGACTCCTAGCAAAGAAGTTGTTGTTAGGTTCATCTTTTTAATTCAAATATTAGAAAGATGCAAAGCTACAAGAATCCCTCTTAAAGACACAAGATTCTCCTTCTCAAGTTAACGTGTAGGGCTCATAATACAACTAGAAATGAAAAAGCAAGCAGAGTAAGAACACTTCTGTTGCTCAAGCATGAGAATTTAAATGCTTTTCGAACATAGGCAAGAAGCCCCAGATTGAAATTGAAATTAAAAATCCTTCATCTCTTATCCATAAACTAGAGAATAAGATAAAGTTTAAATTTCACATTTTAATGATTTCCCAGAAATGCAAAGGAAGCAAAGTGCTAAATGTTTTAAAAGTATATTTAGTCACATGAAGATCTATAGCACCCTTGTCCATGGATCCATAGATCCTTATCCACAGCAAGGATAAACACACCTTTCACCATGCCTCTTTCACCGAAGGAAGTGAAATTTGGCATTTCCAATACATACTTCAAACACAGAAGAAATTAATTACCACGTAGCTCCTTTCTTTTAAAAACATTTCTGGTTCCACCACTCTATTTCAGCCCAAAGGTGAGTACTAGTAGACGACAGAGAACAAACTTCCTATGTGCTTTCTCCAAGTGTGCCTGCATCTTCCTCTAGGCATTTGTGCTTGAACTGCATCTGCAAGGAAACTGTGAGGCCTGCTCTCCATGTTCAGGTGTAGCTCAAAGAATCAAATCAAGAATAACTTAGATAATGTGAGCCACTCACTTTGCCTTCAAAAAAGGACTTGAAACTTCTGAATAACACATTTAGCATCACCATCCATGAACATGTTTGGCTTTTTAAAAGAAACAATGTTTAATAATCCTTTTAGCACATAAATCACATTAAAACCCCACATTTTTTTTATTTGTGATTTGTAGTATTTAGCTATACCTCAATTCACCATCTCACTCCATACATTTTCACACTCAGTAGTGCAGACACCATAGTTTAACTGCCTTCAAATGTACAAATAATAAAAAAAAAAAAAACAAACACTTTGCTTGCAACTTAGACAACTATTGAGTAATGCTGAAATTTTGCATCCAAGACAGCAGAGTTGGTATATTTTGTAATCAGCAGTTTGATACATATTGGTATATCACTGTAACACTCATATGTAGCTAGCTATTGGCAGGAAAAATAATATCAAACTACTGTAATTTTAAAATTTCCTAATTTTATTTTCGTAAGAATTGTGGACGTATTTCTGACAAGCTTTAGGCAGCTTAAAGGCTATGTCATGTATTATTTACTTCCAATATTCTGTATTGGACCCTTCAATGCACAGACTAAACAAATAGGAATAGTAAAAGATATGCTCACCAGATCAAATCTTTACAGTGAGAAAATTTAGCACGGATCTCCCCCAAAACCTATGTAAGTTTCTTTTTTTTCTACATAAAGAAAAGGATCTTGAAGCCCTTAGACAGCACTTTCAAATAAGGATTTCTTTGTTCCTACGATATCAGCTGGTTATATAGGATACAAGGGTCTAGATTTTCTAACATTGGTATAAAGGTATCCACCTAGAATTTTCTCTTAGTTCACATGGAATTCTGTATTCACTGTACAATAGAGCTTGGGGAAATCAGCCTGGGCTCTGAAGGCAGCTGTAAACCAAGGCCCTTACATTTTTCTTAGGGGCTTGTTCAAGCTGCATAGCAACAATGCTGTTAGCCCACTTAATTTAAAAGGACATCAACTACTACTACCCTAAACACATTTTCCTTAAGTCATTAGTATCTTCCAAAAATCATCCTCTCAAATTCCCCTCTGTGAACGCACCCAGATTTCTAAAACACCAGTTTTAAGAGTTACACATTTATATTAATATTTCACAAGCACCTAACCTGCAACATCATAACATCATCCCAAATAGGACGACAATGATGACACAACCATTAAAACCTATCTGGCTGACGTCCACCAACTCAGATACAGACACAGTAAAGGAATACTGATGCAGTCCTGCAAATGCTGCTGTATATTCCCCCCAGAAACTGATCAGAACTTCTTTAATGTCCCCCTGAAAGTCGCCAGCTTCTCTTGCTGACCACCACACACCTCAGAACATACTGTTCAGGAAACAGGGTAATAAGACTGAAATGAGTGAGGCTTTAAAAGCACCCACCAGAAGGTAAGCCCTGCAGGGGGATAGAGGAAGTTCTGTATTAAAGTAACCTAAAATACATAGAGATTTACTCGCAAACCTTAAAAAAATAAAATAAGATCACTGAAGCCACGCTCTGCAGCCTCAGTCACTGGCTGACCAGTGGGAAAGGTTACAGGGAGCCTTTCAGGGCCTGGCCCCCGCCTCACCGCCTCCCGACCCGCACTGCTCGGCCTCCTCACGCCGGGCCCGGCCGCGCCTGGGCCCTCCCGCGCCGGCGGAGGGAGCCGGGAGGTGGCGGGCCCAGAAGCGGG
>VZRU01020006.1:78327-92705 GCA_013398155.1 Pedionomus torquatus | reverse complement strand
GGCTCCGCGGCGGCGGGGGCCGAGCGTTGCTCAGCGGCGGCGGCGATGTGCTTCCCCCCTCCCTCCCCTCTGCGGCCTCCGGGGGAATGACGATGTCCCCGCCCGCCCCGGGAGACACCTGCTCGCTTCCCCGCCTGCCGCCGCTCGCCGGGCCAGAACCGCCGGCGGGCCCCGGGGCGCACCGAGGCGGTTGCGTTGTCATGGCTCCCGCCCTGCCAGCCGGGGGAGGCCCGGGGCACCGGGCTGGGTCGAGGGGGGCCGAGATAGCAGGAGAGTGGGGCGTCCCCGAAGGAGCAGGTGGCTGAAGGGGCAGCTGATACGGTTCCTGGTGAAGTCCCTGAACGGACATAACTGAGAGTCTGCTCTGCCTGCCCGTGCAGCAGTTCCCACCTTGTTACTTTTTTTTTCTGGAGAAAACAGCATTTCCTTACACATCTCTCCTCTGGCCCAACTCCTTGCCCTCTTCCCACCCTCTCTTGGAGACGCTGCTGCCTCCTCCTCCTCCTCCTCCTCCTCCTCCTCACACCAGATGGGTCAGGACAGAGGGAACTTCCAGGCCTGTCAGGCCCAGGAGCAGGCAGCTCAGAGGAGGCAGTGTAAGGAACTGTTGCCTTTTATAGATTCTGCTACAAGACTTTAAAAGTAGACTAAAAAAGGTGGACATCAGCCCTGTCTTACGGACTGTTCCGTTTTATCACAAAAGCCACAGACGTTGCTCTGTCTAGAAAATTTGAAATGGGGTGGCAGTAACCCTGTGCGTCCCTGCTAGCCTGAGGTGCGCAAAGTGCAGTATGGTATGGAAAAGCATAGATAGATTTTCTGAGGGCAATGTGAGATGGCATTTACAACTGCTGTTTATTTAGGAACTGGAGGCTGTCAAGGCATTAACATCTATAGAAAGTTTTTAGAGAACCTCCTCTTAATAGTGCAGTGGAGGACAATGTACGGCATGGACATTTATCTCAACAAATGTCTACTTCTGGTATGGCTGTCATCTGCAAGTGCTGTTTATTTATCTCCATTAGTATATACAACATTTTGACTATTATATACATAGCAAGAAAATAAAGGTCCAACCGATAAAAATAAATCTGGCAACTGTATACGGATGCATATAGTTATTTTTCCATGTGTGTTTACCCCTCCTCTGTGGTTTGACTGGAAAAAGTCCATTTTCCTGCAAGCATGTGGTACCATATTCATCTGTTCATCAAATTAGGTCTTCTTCTGACTGAAACTTGTTTTTAATGCAATGTGCAGTGCAGGTTTTGAGCTGAGGTTTTTAGTACCTTTTTGAGAAGGAGCGTTTTGCATTAGGCCTGATTTCTTTTTAATGACTTACCCTGTGATCTTGCGCCTTCATCTTCAGAATAATTTAGACATCTAAGTCCCACTGATGTGTCTTAAGTTCCTTTTGAAAAGGTAGGCCGTGGCTTCCCTCCGCTCTAGGCACTCACCTGGAAAATAAGGGTAATAACTCTGCTCTGCCTCATAGATGAAAGCTAAGTTTAAGGTGTGCTGAGATCCTATTGAGTACTATAGACAAAAATTATATAGTACATAAAATCTCTGGGTTAAATGCCTTGTGTCTTTTCAGACATCTCACACAAAGAAGCTGAGCTTCTAATATGCAGCTTTTGCTCTGAATTGAGTAGAAAACATGACCTTTATCAAGTGTCAGAATCCTTTGTGTACCTGTGAGTATGCTTCTGTGTTACAGGTAGTAGACATCCAGTAAGAGCCACAGTAAAGGGCAATGATTTTGCCTGGTTTGTATCTAGGTTCATTTTCATGTGCTCATTTGGATTACA
This sequence comes from Pedionomus torquatus, assembly GCA_013398155.1. NCBI lineage: Eukaryota > Metazoa > Chordata > Aves > Charadriiformes > Pedionomidae > Pedionomus > Pedionomus torquatus. The sequence goes on along the minus strand of VZRU01020006.1, from coordinate 90,894 downwards.
AATGTCACAGTCTGTTACTGCAAAAAGCAAATCAAATTAATATGGATATCTCTTTTCCTTAGTATACTCTCCTCCTTTCCCTTATCCTTAAGTAGGCATCTTTCACTTATCTCACAGCTGTTTCATATTCACCATATATTGTGTTAATTTTCTCTTTGGTAAAAGATATATATAGAAAGGCTTTTTGGAGGGTAGAGCAGAATAGTGGTGAGTTTTGCCTGGATTAAAATTCTGCATAAAAATCAGTACCTTATGTAATTGGCATGCTGGGGTTATCATTGTATACCTCCTACACTGTTTTATGCTTTACTAGAGTTTACTGTTTTACACGAGTCTGTACAGAGGTTTAAGCTGGAACAGGATCAAAGATGAGCAGTGTGAATAGGGGTTTTGGTTTGGTTTAGCATTTGGTTGGTTTTGTTGTTGTTGGTTGTTTTTCCTGTGAAATAAGAAAATACTTAGAACATAGCTTCCTTCCATGATTTCAGTGACTTGTGTGTCTGACTTCATAATATATTTTATAGAATGTTTATAATCTAGTCCTGTGTCTATCCTCTAATGGTTCTCATTAGTCTTTCACCCGTTGAAAAATCCATACACAAAATGGAAAACTGCAGTCTGTTGAACATAGTCAGCTCACTTTTTGAATTACAAAATCTTGTAGCTTATCTGGTTTCAGCAGATAGTTCTTTCATTGATCCCATCATCAATTCAGCTTTATACCAAACAGTTCTTTTAACAGTAGCTTTCACAAACTGGCTGCAAATTGGTCTATACTTTTGCTCAGCGGTGTTGATCATAACTAATAGAGTGGAAGATACAATTCTGGGTATCCACGCATGGTTTGGTATGTTTGGCATATTGCTTTGAAACACTTCTGGAAGTGGGAGCAGGAAATAGGGTGTATTAAGTGAAGTTCAAACTATGTATGATTACCACAGGACGAAAGTTTATAGGATCAGAGCCTGTAAAGTAAGATCGGTGGTGATAAGACCTCAGCCCAAGCTCTTGATGTGGAAAGGCTGCCAATATTCATTAGCCGATGCTAGCAAACCAAATATCCTAATAGATAGATAATAGATAGGTTATCTATAATAATAGATAACCAAACATCCTAAATGTAATATCATTTTCCATGTAACATCGGAAATATTCTCTGTCCTACTACTTACATATAGGAAATAGTTCCCCACGTTTTAATGGAAAAGTGGCTATTGTTCATGCACAAACTGAGCCTGTTGGGACTCACTTGCTGTACATACAGTACAGTCACCATGTGTGTAGATCATCTCCCTGAGACTATGGATGTGCCCCAGCTCCAGCGTACTGCCTGGGTACTCCAAGGTGCTTTTTGGCAGCGCTATCTATGATTAAATTTCTCTTCTTCGAGTTAAGATTCTTGGTGATCTTTTTCTCATTTCCCGTTTTCCTCATTTTATTCTGTTCATTTCAATAGGATATTTTTCTAGTAGAATTGCTCAGACAGAACTTGGAATTGAGATCGATTCCTGTGATTAGAAGAAAATGGCATTTTTGAGACCGTACCTTCCCAGCATGCAACATTCTGTTCCTCTCTTGTATAACGAGTCTTCTCCTCATCGTGGCCTCTCTAGTCTAGGAAAATAAAAAAGGTCAGGCTTGATCTTCTTTCATTGTTGCTGGAGAATTTCTTATTGGAGAGGAGAGCTGTCTCGAGATCTGTATATTGATTTCAAACACTTTAGAAATAGAGGTTGGACCTGTAACATATTTTTAATTCTTATTTTGTTTACTTGATGAGGCATCCATACGGGGATTAATTTTACGGGCTGTATTAGTACTAGCTGGTATGCACCTTGCATTTAAATGTTCATACGCTCATTTGTAATAGTGCTGCATTTTAAAAATTCAGCAACAGATTATATTCATAAATCTAGGTTACCTGTAAATTTAACCCTCATTTTCCACAAAACTTCCACCTACAGCTCTCTTTCTGTCATCCCAGCTTTTAACAGGGAGGCCTACGTGCCAGAAGTTGCCTCTTTTATCTGTGTATCATTTAGCACATTTTGGAGACTACAAAAACAATTTTAGCCTGCACGTTTATTGTCTGTCATATTGTGTTCCTGTTGCGGCGGCGTCTGGATGACTCAACTCATTCCGAAGATGAGCTTTATCGTAAAAATAACTAACTGGTTGTGCAAGTTTGACCGAGTTTTAAGCTGTCATCTTAACTTTCCTGTTCCTCCTAGACGTGTCCGCGTCCGGTGGTGTGGCCAGGTTTAAGAGTGCCCTCTCCTGGGTGGAACAGGGCAGACGCTTCCTTCCTCGGGTGAGACGGATCCGTCTTGGGAAGCTCCTTGCCTTACAAAAGAACCGTTGAGGAAGAACTCGTAGGAGTTCTGCAGGCAGAAATGCTCAAAACGGTAGGATGGAAATTGTTTGGTGCTCTTGGCTAGGTAGAGGTGGTATTCGCTTGGTGTCTGCCCTTTCCAAATTGTACTTTTCATGTCATTAGTAGCTTAAATATATACATGCTTAAAATGGCAGCAGATGTACAAAGATCAGAGTCATCTGAAGTCATTCAGTTTGAATTCATATGGTGCAATTCACCTGACTTAGTGGAATTAGATCAGAAATTAATTCAGCTATTGATTTTACAACAATCAATCTATGGCTTAAACAAGATTTAGCAAAGTTTTCATTAGATAATGCACGTGCAGATTTTTTTGGTAGTTTAATAATAACACTATTGTTCTTCACTTGTTAATGGACTTTTATGAGAAATTGACAGGACACCCTGGATTTTTCAATTAATTTCTGATGTTTTGAACCTGATGTTTTTGGTAGGAAAACCTAGATACAAACAGGCCCAATGCTTTTCAGTCTGTTATCAAAGCTAATTTTTTTATACTTCCACTTGTTTGTGGAGGACTGATTTCCAAATGGTGGTATATACACCTTGGGGTCTACAGGCCATTTCTTGTAGGTTTATGAAAGGTAAAAATAAAAAAATTTAAAAAAAAAAAAAAAGTTTTGACTATGAAGTAGTTCTTGTAATTCTGCAAGATGTCCCAAGTTATTAATATTCCTAGTGAGTGGGCATCTACCTTGAAAAGTTCAGCATCAGAATCCCAGAAAGATATGGGGTTGGAAGGGATCTCTGGAGATCACCTAGTCCAACCCCCTTGCCAAAGTAGGTCCTCCTAGAGCAGGTTGCACAGGAACTTGTCCGGGTGGATTTTGAATGTCTACAGAGGTGGAAGCTCCACCACCTCTCTGGGCAGCCTGTTCCAGTGCTCTGCCACCCTCAAAGTGAAGAAGTTCCTCCTCATGTTGAGATTGAACTTTTTATGTACAAGTTTGTGCCCATTGCCTCTTGTCCTCTCACTGGGCACCACTGAAAAAAGACAGGCCCCTTCCTCTTGACACCCACTGTTTAAGTATTTATAGGTGTTGATCAGATCCCCCCTCAGTCTTCTCTTCTGCAAACTAAAAAGACCCAAGTCCTTCAGCCTTTCCTCGTAAGAGAGATCCTCCGGGCCCCCAGTCAGCAGACTGGCAAGTTGACCACAGGGAACTAAAAGCATTTCTTATAAAGGAAAAGGTGTAAAGCTATGCTCCTTTTTTCCTATTACAAAAAGAAGATGACAATCTTTTGAGGGTCCTTTCAAAATGAAAGCAAGGTGGGAATGCAGAAATACATTTCACAACTAAACATAGCTGTTACTAGTTTTATAAGTATTAGAGTTATAAAGGAAGAGAGGGTTTGGACAATAATACAAAGCATATAGCTACCCCACTACATTGCTGCTATGTTGTTTTTCACTCAGAAACATTTTCTACCCTGAGTGAAGTATTTGTACCATTTTAAGCATTTTGTATTACCATCTATTAATGTAATAACTTGTAGTACATTATCAAATCTATGTAACTTTATCTAATTAAATATGGCTGTCTTCCTTTCAGAGATGGGTACAAAAGGAACCTAGAGCTGCCTTAAAAGAGCAGCTGGACAGCTTTTCCTGACCAGCTGGACATCATCTTCTCCTCACGTCCTTACGATTTGTGACTCAATAACAATCCCTGCTATTTTAATAACTATAGGGGTTGAAATCAGATTCAGGCCGATGCTCAGAAAACCTCCCTTTCATAAATGTCATCAGGACTGAAGTATATAGGATCTTGAATCCAGAAGCTTAAAGTTGTTTTTCAGTGCAGTGGTAGCCAGGGAAGTACCTAAATGCAGCAAGTAAGTACAAGAGAAGATAAAATGGCATTAATATTATCGAATGATTGCTTGGGGGTGGAGTTAGTCTCTCATTAGGAGAGCTGAGTTTAGAATTAGTACTGGAACTGCAAATTCTTGTGAAACTTTAATTGAATGAATATGGGAATCCAGAATAAATAAAAAATAAACCCCACCTTCTGCTAGAGGAAAAGTAAATACAGTCACAGGCTAATTGCACGGCACTGGTATAGATCTTTAATTGCTACAATATTTTCATATTCCTGACAGTGTAGATAAGCTGATCGCTGGAAAGCTCGTTGTGTACAAAGTGGTCCTACATCACTGCTGCATCTTCACAGGAGAAAAGGATGTGACGGGACACCTTTCCCTCTTCATGTATATAACCTGAGATACAGAGCCATCAATACAAGCAGCAAAGAGGTACATGCAAAATGAGAGTCAAACTCTTGCAGGCAATAGTTATAACAATAGTTATACCGTACACATGGTCACCAACTCAAAAAAGGTCACAAGCTGTAAGAGAATATGAAGCAATGACGTATGAATAACCATGATATAATATAAAAATATACGCAAGAAAATCAGAATTCTATTAGAAGCCGAACCACAGAGAGAACATACTCTAGTATACTTTGCATCATCAATTGTTATGAGTATTCTCTTACAAAAAAACACACAAACTTTTTGGTGATCCTGAAAGGTAGGAAAATATCATTCCTTTTAATAAAAAAGACATCTGGAGCTCTTGAAGGCAGCTATTATTGCTTGATCTAGCAATTTCAGGATTCTGAGGCTTTTTAGAAATTCTAACTAGAATTTGAACTTATTTCTAATGATGGCCATCTTGCTAAACTACTATGATAGGCACCAAATCCACTACTGATGGAAGCCTTTTGGAACTGTCTACAATAAAAACTTACAAAATAGTGAAGTTTGTCAGAGGTCAGATCAGATTTGACAGATTGATAATTTATCAAGCTGTATTGCTGTTGATATCATCCTAAAATATCTGCATTTTGGAGACTAGAACAACTTTGTATCAGGAAAAAAAACTGTTTCTATTGACTGTGCAACTAATAGAAGGCTAAATCAGTAAGTCTAAAGCACTGGTCACTGTTTAGACCACAGTTATGTAAAAAGTTAATTGAGCTGCATTTGAAGTTTTAGAAACTAGTGAGTGCAATTCAAAAATACAAATTAAGAGAAGCTGATTTTGTTCTTTTCCTAACCTGATTGTCTCCAGTGTGGCCATGTGACTAGCAGGAACATAGGATATGGCAAATTATTGGATGGGAACACTAAGGATAAAGTCAGGTTAAGGCTCAAATGGTGTTCTGTTAATGTTAAGTACAGTTTCTGTGAATACAGCAGAAGTAAGCAATTTCTCTAGTCTTTGGACTTGTCAGGCACACAATGTTTCACAGAACAGTATCTAGAAAATCTCTACTCTTCTGTGTGTATTTCTTTTCAGTAGAAGCATATGCCTATGTTTAGGTAGAAGATCTAGCTTAGAGTTTCTTGTCTTGTACATTTTTTCCCAAATGTGGGGTAGCAATTATAGCAGTTTCAGTGAAGCATAACCCATCTCATAAAATTCCCTCTTACAGCTTTCCCATCATCCTGAGTGCTGAAAAATCACATGGTAAATTGGAAGTTGTCATCTTTTAAAAGGCAGTATTTTAGGCTGTATCTTTCTTTCCCTGATTAGAGGTTAGTCATGTTGGGAGATTTTCAGTCATGCTGTGTGATTGTCTCTCAGGATTTTGCAGATCCTAACTCTTAGTCCTAGGAATGTTGTGGAGATTACGCTTTTGGTCCCTTCTCCAAACATACAGCAAACATAAAAGTTGTTAACATGGAATAGCATATATATATAGTGTCTTCCTGTGTGGATATTTCTACATCTCTTACTACCCCTGTACTTTAATATTATCCATCCCAAATAATTTTACTCCTGAAATTGTGGTGCTCTGCAGTGCTCTGCAGAGTATCTACTTCTGGGTTCCTTCCCAAGTCACACAGTGTTGCAGAACCATGGCATGGTCAAGGGTGGAAGGGATCTCTTGAGATCATCTAGTCCACTGTACTGCTTGAGCAGGTTGCCCAGCAGGACCATGTCTGTTTGGGTTTTGAATATCTTTAAGGTAGATAAAGATATCTTCTTTCTGGGCAAGTTCTGCTAGTGTTCAACGACCATCAGGATAAAGAAATGTTATGTTCAGCTGGAATGTCACATGTTTCAGTTTGTGCCCAGTGCTCTTGTCCTGTCACTGGCCACCACTGAGAAGAATCTGACTCCCTCAGTAGCTTCTCTGTAGAGGAGTTGGACTTCTGCTACAATAATGGCACTCGCTTCAAATCTTTCCATCTTTTTTTCAGTAATTAAGTCCAGTTTTAGAGACAACATCTACATCCAATTTTGACCTTAGTAGCTTTACACAAAGTAACCACAAGAACCTGTTTAGACACTGAAAATGTAAATTCACACTTTTGAACATTGAAGTGGTTTCCTTTAATCCGTGCAGCTTTTTTGCAAAACTTATAACCTGTGAAGCATGAGCCGAATACTACAAAATTCTATTTTTTTCCTGACCTGACAACGTTATCAAGTTCTGTAAAACCTAAATTTTTTGTACCAAACCACTTGTAGAGCTTACAGCTCTTGTTCATCAGGTTTGACACACTGCTGCAAACATCCAGCTGCTTCACACCACATCTTCAAACAGCAAACGTGCACAACCTGAAACCCTTGCATTATCTTCACGCAAATCTTGGCCAGCTGAGAATGCAGTCACTTTTAGTTCAGTTGTCAATACTTACGTTCTAAGATCCAAAGTGAAAAGCATGGTTGAATGTGATACAGAAACCAGAGTATCACTTACAGTAATAACAGAATAGATTCTTTTCTAGAAAGAATCATTAGATTCTCTGCATTCCATACAGAGATGGTGCCACATTTTATGTGATGGAATATTGATCTCCAAGGACTGACTGGCAGAGTTATGCCTTTTGATACACCTTTCTCAGTGATGTGTGAAAGGTCATCTCTCTCTCCTCTCTTTTTTCTTGGTAAATAATGCCTTGGCTTTTTAGTGGACAGATACTCTTAAATTTCAGTGCTTAATAGAAGCTGCCAAACTGCATCTATCCATTTCAGACCAGAGTAATTCCCTGACCAGAAAAGTTGGACTCTTTGCTGCTTCTTAGTTAGATGTAGTAAAGTGTTCCCAAAAAATCCTTCGGGATCTTATTTTCATTTCCTTCTCTCGCATTTTCTTCTGCGCTAACATTCATCAAATATACTGGCTTGCATTTTGTGCCTGTGGTTCATCTATTAGATACAGCTTCTTCTATTAGATGTTCGCTTGGAAAATGAACAGGGATTCATTTTTATTTCAAGTCTGTGAGAACTGTAACAGTTGAGGGCTCTGACTCGTGTTCAGAGGCAGTTTCAGACTGGATGGTGAAATGGCTCTGAACACAGAGAGAGGGTGACAAGAAATGTGTTTTTCCCAAGTGGCAGCAATTTTCAAATGAATATAGCAATGTTAGCTGCTGGTAAGTTTATGGCTGCAGATAGCTTATGGCTGTGAACTACAGTTGCTTAAGATCAGTTCACACTCTTTCTCATCTTTCCTTTGCAAGAAAGCCACCACAATCATGCAGCTGCTATTATGGTTTCTGCCTCAGAGGAAAAACAATTTGTTAAGGTTATACCAGTGTTGGTTCACTTAGACCGCATTTTTAGAGGGGATTTCCCAAAGTATTTGCAAAATATGTTCCTGATGCTGATTGCGTAATTATCAATCACGATGAAATTTAGTGGACCTTTGTCTCGTTAACTTATGTGATTACTGAGAACTTATTATTCTGATTCTATACATCCATTTCAGCTTAGTTCAGATGGTAAATCTTTACCAGGAGTGTTATTGTTAACAATGCAGTGGTTCAGATCTTAATCCTCTATTTTTAAATGTTTTTTCAAGCCTGAACTTGTAAGTGGCCCAGTTGGCTTGCTTGCATTTCACAGTTACTGTAAGTTACTAGTTGATATTCTAGATAAGTGTAAAATAATCCTTGTCATCCCCTCAACCCCCAATCTCTTTCCTCAGTTTCCTAGCTTGGAAAACTTCTTTGGGCAGCTAGGATCTGGCAGCATTGCAGTCATCCTTCTTGATCATTTCCCCAGACTGTGGCTAATTTATCTCAAAGTCTGTGTTGGTCTCTTGACACGTCAGGAGCACAAAAGCCCTCCATAGATCCTTTGACAATTTCAGTAGAGTTACTTCTTTCCACTGAGCCATATTTTTATTGTGAGTCCTGACAGCTTAGGTTGTGGTTGGATGTTTATTAAGCTTGTATCTGTACATTAACAGAAAATCTGGCAGTACAAATTTGGTACAGTGATGATCACATGACTAAATTTCTGTTAAATTAACCTAAGTACACAATATGGTCTTTGTGCCTGCTAATTCACAGGCTTGCTGCCTAAGTATCCCAAAGTGCTTTACAGTTCTGCAGTGCTTTGTGAGATGCCAGCCCAGCTGAATTCTAGGAGTGCTTGTAAGCAACTTTTCTAAGGAGTTGGCTTATTTTTCCAACTTTAGATCCTTCTTTTTCCAAAAACTCAATGTTGCTGCCAGAAGGGCACTTCCACCTTGCTACTGTAAGGGTACTTTCTAATCTTTTTCTTTCCATTTCCTGGATGCCATTTTCAGACCATGCTGCAAATGTCTTCCAAGTGGCTCTTCAGTACCAAAAGTTGCAGTAGAGTTTCATGTAGATTCCTTCTGGGAATAGCATTATCTACTCATGATGGACTGCGCACAAAAAAAGAGGGAGCAGACAGAGGAATTGCATTAAGAGGATTTGCCCCATTTCTAGGTAATTTTTCAAATTTAATGAAATTGCATGAATTGCAGATGAAGAATTTCCACTCCACAAAGTATCTGGATGTGAGCAATACAACGCCTAGTGGCTTGAGTTGTGCAGCAGAGAACATCAGCAGGAAGAGAATTTCCGAATGGGAAAAGTAGTGTTTTCGGTTATCTGTAAACAAGCTCTTCTGTTATTTGGCAAGTTAGATCACCATCATGACTCCTGCTTTCCCCTAGCCTATCAGAATAGAAAAGCTGAGAGCTAACACTGTGATGTGGAATGTGACATTTGCCTGTTGCTTTACAAAGCACCCGATCTATGCTACTTTCAGATGGCAGATGTAGAGAATAATAAGTACGTCATGGTAAGTTTTGCTCAACTCTCACCCTCCTCCATTGTACAGGGCTATTGGTGGAAGGAATATTACGATCTTCTGCCCATCAAGCTGAGTTATTTTCATAGTTTTAGCTTGGCAGTGGGCAACACAACTCTTTTTAGTGTGCCAAAATCAATGGATTTACTATTCGTCCTTGTTGCTAGCTAATGCTGAATGCATCTCATGCCTTTGTTCATAAAGAAGCCTAAGTCATCATCACTGTTTTCATCATAGTTTGACTGCCAGAAAGGAAACTTCATAGAATGAGTCTGAAAACAGCCTCCATATTGGGATCTTGTTTTACTGCTGCATCATGCACTAAATTTGTGAGTGTAAGGGGAGCAGATGGCTGAAGCCTGGGAGTGGGAAGCTGAGATAGAATCAGTGCCTGCTATGGTTTGTTCATTTGCCCGTGGGAACCAGGAGGGCCAAATTCTGCGGGATGCTCTGGCAGAATGTTTTATGCAAAATACCTTGCTACTTTGTGCTTACAGATAAGTACTTGCTGATTTGAAAGCAATAAGCTTATGCATTGTTTCTCTTGTTCCTGGTCTCTAACTTATGTAGATCCTATTGCCTGCCCTTCTTCCTTGACATATCATACTACGAAGTTTCATCCATGAGGATCACCCTTTCTTGAATCCATCCTTCTTTAGGCCAGTCGGTTTTCCTTAGTTCCAAGAATGCAAATGGTAACATATACGTTGAACAAAGGAAAATAATCTGAAAAATAATTGCTATTTTACTGTCAAGAGGGCAGTGCAAATAACACAGAAATTGGAAAAAAAGCTCAGCTTTTTACTGACACCAGTTATGTATAACTATTTACAGAGATGCAGAACTTTGCAGTGACAACATGGGGGGAAGAACAAGAGCAGAGGAGGGGAGCTGCTTGGTGTCAGTGTTTGCATCTCACCCAGAGGGCCGGCCAGGTAGTGCTGCTTGCACACCTCATCAAAGGACAATTTCAAGAGATTACCAGACATGATGCAAGTTCCTGGATGGGTTGAAGGGAGAAATGAGCCAGAAAGATGCGATGTGCTGAGTTTTAAGGAGGCTGCATTTGATTCAAAGTAAGAGAGGAGGACATCACAGCTGTAGCTGTAAGTGCTGTCATTGCATACTGCTTTCCTGCACATCACTCAGGCATCATCTCCATCAGCTCCTGCCTCTCCTTTACAGACCCTTTGCAGGTTCATGTTATTTCTGACAAGGCATCTGAGCCTGTCTAGCTCACTTAGTCTTGCCCTTCTGGTTCTAGGATTGCACAAATTCAATTCTCTGAGAATCAATCACTATGAGACTTTCTTTCCAATTGCAACAGTTGTCCCGAGCATGCTTGCCATCCTTTTAGCAACAGGATGCTCTTTGGCTTCACCCAAGAAAATAGAAGTGTTCAGTGTTCTGCCTCCACGTGACAGGAGGAACCTTCCTCACCAGTACTGTGTGGTTGCCATTGCTCTCCTCTCTTGTTTGAGCCAAGACTAGTATGGAAAGCTGTGTCTGGTCTGGGGATTTCAGGATCCATTTTCTAGCCCTAGGTGCCAAGTGTGGAAGGGTGGACAGGTAGGCAGGGCTGCTTAGTGATGTTGGGAAGCTCTCTCTGCTTGTTTCTAGGATGACTTGTTCTCTGATGAAGGGTTAGGAGGATGGCTGGAGGAGAGGTGGGAGGAAGGATGCAGCTACAGATGATCATTCTGCATATGACCACCCTCTGACAACTGTTGTCTGGGATAGTTTTGTGTTTGGCCAGGACAGCCAAAGTATACTTCCAGCCAAGTGCATCTTGATGTTGCTGATGTTCATGGTTCCTGATTCACTCTAAACTCCTGGACAGACTGTCAAGAAACTTGTTCTCCCAGAAAACAATGTAAGGATGTAGCTTCGTATTTCCAAGTAGAGACAAATTATAGCATCCTTAGTGCCTTATCAGAAGTTCAGTTTCCTTGGATGAGGAAGAGAAGACAACGCAAGCTCTGCTTGCTTTAGCTTTTTTGTGTGGTGTGGGGCCTGGCTTTGTGTCAGTGCCACTGCTTAACCGGGCACTAACACAAAAGAAAGGGCTGAGACCTGGGAGAAGCAAGAGCTGCAGCAAGTCAGGACTGTGTGGCATAGCTGGGCACAGGTAGCCTGCCTGCTGCCTCTTGGGAAGCAGAATGTGATGTCCAGGGCCGGCCCTAAACGAGCGAAGTTAGCCTAGCCCCGTGCTGCAGGGAAAGGTGGCTCTGCACACCAGAGCAAGGCTGGCAACCAGCAGACTTGGCAGAGCAACGCAGGCTTGACACTTAAGGCGAGAGGAAAACTTTCAGAAGAAAACTATAGCCCTGAATGGAGTTTTTAAAGCCCCATGACAACAGCAAAGAGTGGCGAGAACAGCCAAGATTGTCACCGTATGTGGGCCGTATCAGATTGTACGAGGTCCTGGTGCCTTGAGGAGGTACTGGCTTGTGAGAACTCACAACTTCTATCTAAACTTCTATATTTGCTGTAATTGCATCATCTTCCTTAGGTGCTGGCTGGTAAACCACCTCTGGATGTATCAGAGGACAAGATTTGCTTCCCTGCGCGATCCCCATTGCACTATGGCGTGCTACCGCCGTCCCCAGGGCGGGATGTGCTCCGTCTTCCCATACAGGAGCACGACACCCAACTGGAAAACCCAGCTGGCTGACGTGACCAGCCGTGATGGGAAGCTTTCCTTTCTAACTTCATCCCACAGCATCTAAATGTGCATCCTGAGGGATGCTTTAATTGCAGGGAAGCCTCCCGAGTCCAGCCTTTAGATTTCTAGCAGAGAAACCACCCTGTGAACTCCCTCAAGCTTGGCAGCCGGTGGCAGGTGGCCAAACCGCCGAGGTGGCCCTATTCCCGGGCGGGGCGCGGAGCCCCGAACGGCGGGGTCTCCGGCAGGACCGGACCGGACCGGACCGGCCCCGGAGGAGCCGCTTCCCTTCGCGTCTTCTCGGGGTTTCATCTTAGAGGCCGAGGCGCTGCCTGGGAAGGCCGCCGGCCTAGCGCTGCCTCTGCCGGGCGGCGGAGGCCCGGGAGCCGGCTGCCTCCAGCCGCCCAGAGGGCCGGGCCG
>VZRU01020006.1:29630-78312 GCA_013398155.1 Pedionomus torquatus | reverse complement strand
GGGGGCGGGCGGAGCCGGACAGCTGTCGGCGGACACCCCCCCTCCCGGTGGGGGCTGCGGGGGCGGCTTCGAAGCTGTTAAAGTGCGGGGAGGTGGCCCCGCTGCCGGGGTGATAAACAGCGGGAGAGCCGGAGCCCTTGCCCGCTGTGTCGGGCAGTGCTCTTGGATTTCAAACGTCCCCTGGTCTCCTTTCCAGCTGGTCCGATTCGGATGTTTTTCTGGCTGTTGGGGTTTTTAGGCAGCAGTCTTCCTTGTCATACCTCTCAAACGTCCTCTCCTTCTTCGCGGCTGGTCTGATTCGGGTGTTTTCTGGTTGTTGGGGCTTTTAGCACTAAGTGTCACCCTTTTGTCGAATTTTATTTTTTTCTTAAAGGATCTCAGTCTGATACTTTGAGCCAAAGAATTTTAGTTTTCTCTCTGTAAAGGAGCTGAAAAACGCATGCTGACACCAGGGTGTGTGCTCCCAGGCTGCTCCCTGCTTTTGGGAAAGCGTGTGCAACTCAAGTGGGAGAAATTAAACAATGTCTCGTGAAAGATAATCTCTCCTGTTGCCATTAATTTATCCAAGGTAGGATTCCTGCCAGGATCTCTTCATATGAGTGCTCCAAGATGTGATTCGTAGCAGAGTACAGTGGGGAAGGGGTATACTGGCCTTGGAGACCACACGCTATCGCTGATGGTCATTCCTCCACAGCTATCACTGTGTAGGGTTCCCCAGACGTCCTGCCCTGCAGCTCAGCTGCTGCCTTCCATGGCAGTTCTAAGGCCTCAGCTAACCATCCTATGTGAATGTGGTGCGGGACCTGCATCAAAAAAACTTTTGTTTCCTGACAAACACCTGTTTGTCTGGTCTTCAGGGTTATCTTTCAGATTATAGATTTGTTGGTGGAAGGACTATTTGTCTTGTATAGTGGCTGAGCGTCCATGTCTATACATATAGACAAGTTTTGAAAACCATCTCCGGTTTTTAGAGGTGAGGATATCTAATTTTTTTGGTCTCAACAGCTTGCTAATGCTACTAGTGTGTCTGCTGGGGAAGGTACATAGCGGGTTATGTCTTAGGAGTCTTTACGCGTTTCGCTGTTAGGGTGCTGTCCACCTTTACTCATTTCTGTTACTTTCCTAAAGCAGACATCAGCTCAAAAAAAAAATCAAATTAAAAAAATAAAATCAATCTTACTTTCGATTTCTTCCTATATATAGTGTGAGAGAATAAATGCTTGATAATTCCATCTAATTCTTGTGACCTGTTGAGATTAAAAGCCAGGCTATTGTTGTTGATCACTGGTTTAAAAAAGTGACCCTGTCACTGACGGTATGGCTTGAAATGGTAGAAGTAGTTGGCAAAATAAAAGTGATTGTAATGTTAGCAGTACATTAGTCAGTTCAGTCCTGAGCCCTGCCACTGAAGTGAGTGAGTCCGATCTCTTTGGTTATTTTTGCCCTTTTTTGTAAAATAGGAGATTTACAATTTTTGTCTGACTCCAGAGTGGTATAGAGTTCTGTATTTTAAATGGTTTAAGATTGTTTTGTATAAGGTGCTAAACTAGTGCAAAGCTGTGCCAGATGCATTATTGGTCATTCCACAAAGTAGTGTCATGTGTGCTTCTCTGGCAGGGAGGGACATCCCTGACCCGCTCAAGACCATAAGGCAGGAGGGTCTGCTTTAGAACGAAGATGGTGGTAGGAACCATTCTGTAGCTCTGGGTGGATCTTATTTTAGCCTAGCTGCATATTATTTTGCTGACTATAGATACAAATATAACACATATGGTTCTATGAAATTCCTTATCCATGCACATGGTGATGGTTTTGCAGCACCTTACCCAAACGGCAATCAAGTCCATTAAGTCCAAAGTGCACTGCCCAATTACGTGGGCAACATTCTGCAGTCCATATTCTTCCCTTGTTTTAAAGAAAAATAAGAATAATACACTTGTTGTTAAAGTAGTCTACATAAAAACAATTTCAAAATTTTAATCACTTTGTAACTGTTGTACCTGCTTTCAAAAGGTTGGTATTTGGTTTTAGAGAAAGTTAAGTTTCTAACTGACTTCTTGTTTTGTTATTAACTTCTCATTTTCTACTTTCATATATTTAGACTTCAGAATCAGCGATGTGTGAATATTATTTGCATAACAGATGTGTAGTAAAACAAAGTCTAGGTTCATGTTTCAGAAGTTTCCCTCCTAGATATTTTAGGTATTTGACGTACATTCTTAAAGACCAAATTTTACTTTTGCTGAAGTTTGTCAGAACAGAATTTGACCCAGCAGGGTCACGAGTCGTCCCAGGGCCAGTACAATGAAAGTAGCAACATCCTCTTTCTCTTCTTATACGTGTGTTTGAATGGAAGTGTACAGTGCCCTGAGAGTGCCAAGTATCAGATTCTTACTCTGTATGTTTTGACCATTTATCAGATTACTCATCACAACAAATATTTTGGCAGATGCATTTATACGTAGAAGAATTGATGTCATCTGCACATACTCTGCTTGGGAAGCAAGTCAGAAACCCGTGGGCTTGCTTTGGGTAGATGCATTTACATACCAACTATTTCATGTGATGCTTTCCATTTTGACTTCTTAGGTTATAGGTTCAATTTATTAATATGTAAAGATGCTGCATACTTCTTGGAAGATCCAAGTGCTCTCAAGTCCCCTGTAAGTAGACTGGAAGCTAAGAAAACTTTGTAAGGTTATACCACAGAGCCAAAACTTGCAGTCCTTGTTCAGGTAAAAAAATAAAAAGAAAAAAAGAAAAAGGAATTCTTTTCCCAGATTAGCTCCTTCAGCTCATATGCCTTGACCCTCCGGTAGCTAGCTTCCCCAGTTCCCAAAGAGCCTCATTTGAAGACTTCTTAGCTCCTCATTATGAAGGCATGTAGTCAAGGATGTGAGAAGGATCAGTCTGTGTTAGTCTGATTTCTGCTGGACTTTACTAGCAGTACACTGGAGATGTAGGGTCCTATCCTCTTCTTTCCATCCTGTCACCCATTCTATGGTGGTGGCCAGGGCAAGAAAAAGGTGCCTTGGTGATGATTGGCATGGCTTTTAGTGAAAGATTTGAAGATGCTTGGGGAGCAGCCACTGGCATGATTGAGTGGTTGTATATTTGCATGGTTATTAATTGAACAAGTATGCTTCAGAGGCTTTAGTCAAAATATCTAGCTGGTATTTTTACAGATAATGGAACAATTTAGTCCCATTTGGGTGGGAACAGATAGAATTACACTTCATAAAAGTTTTCCTCATTAAGATTAGTTCTGATTCTTCTGCAGCTTTGCATGCATTAAAAACCATGGCTTTCTGGAGCTAAATATAGTTTCATTCTTACTTTATAAAACTGCTAGACAAATGTCAGATCCAAAGCACTGAGCTCTCTTAGAGAAGAATAGATTTTTATCAGGAAGAACAGAAAAGCTGTATAAAAATGTAGCACCAATCATTTACATGATGTAAGCAGCTGCAGTGCTTTGTTGAATTTTTGTCAAATACAGAGGTCTAGTAAAAGAGCTTTGGTCTTTTTTGTTCATATCTTCACATGTATATGTTTGTGTATTTCCTGTTAGTTGATCATAAAAGCTTTGTTTTTAGCAAGGCAGTAAGTTTAGAGAACTTGATGACATAGTTTATGGTGGGTTTTTTATTCTAAGAAGTTAGTTTAGGGAAAAAACACCTGTCAGAATAAAATTGCATGAAGATGTGAAGTAAAATTGTGGGTTAGTTCTTGATGTAGTTGGACTAAATACAGTGTGAAACAGAGCTTCCTGGTGTGAGTGGTCTTAGTTTAACAAGAATTCCTGTGCAGGTGGTTGTGGTGTTGATATGGGCTCATCATTTTCATGTCTAAGTGAGACTGGTTAGGTGGCACCTGTCCTTAAGCACCCCTATTTGAAAATGCCAGATACAACTTTTATCAAAGAGATCCATAAAATATAGAAATATTATTATATAGAGACTTTTCTTGAGGCATGGAGATTATCAGATGCTTTAGTTTCAAATTAGTACATAGAAAAAAAGTGTCTGAAGATTAAAAACTCCTTTTCTTCAGGGAAACTGTGGAGCCAAACGTGAGAGGTGGGTTGCAGACTAATCTTGACCTCGTGAAATAGTGCCATAGACTTTACTTGTGCAAATGAATATAACAGATTTAAAAAACTGTTGCTAGTAAGTGCAGGGTAGACTTTTATAATTTGCATACCACTTTCCTTTTGATAACCTAAACTAATCTGTGAGTCTGCTGAATTAGATGGATGTTATTCTCTAGTAAAAACTGGGTCGCCTTTTAGCTAAACGTATGTAAATAACCAAGCCCAGAAATCCTGTTAATTGCTACAGATTCCCTCTGGTATAAGTACTGATTAAAAATATTCTACTTGATAAGCTTCAAATTGTTTACTGCAGGTATGTAGAAAACCTGATTCAACTTCCCTTGAAGTCAAAGACAGGCACCCGCTAGCTTCAGATAAAATTTGATCTGGCCTAAAGGGGTTAGGAGTAGGGCTGCCAGGGAATAGAGCTGCTTTCATCTGAAAATTGAAAATCCTGCTATCTTTCTCAGCATGCTGCTACCCTGCTAAATCTGTTTGCTCAGTGGCAAGTTATTAGAAACATATGTCATCCTGGGAGAAAAAAAAATAATGAAAATATTCCAAAGAATTTCAGTATAATTTTGTGTTTGTATGTGATTGGAGCAACATTAAGGAATAGTGTATTTTTACAGTTTTAAGGACTTAGTAAGGTATTTTGTAATCTAAACAATTGTACTCTTAATAAATGAGTCTCAAAAAACTTCATAGCTCATGATTTAGGGCTGCACTTGCTGGCTCAATCCAGTGGGAAAACTTTCACTTTTATTTGTTATGAAACTGCACATTTTTATAACAGAGTGAATGAGATGATTTTTTTTTTCTGTTTATTTTTGCAAAGAGATTAAGTGTCTAAAAATATCTGAAAGATTGGCCCTCCAAAAAAAAAAAAAAAAAAAAAAAAGAAAAATCACTTCAAGATAATTACTGCAGGCCACCTCAGCTGCTGTAACTGCCTGGATGATCAGGGCAGCGCTGAACTGAAGTGTCTCAGCTTAACTTTTTTCTCTTAGGGACTGTCACGGTCAGGACACAGCCTAAGCAAAGCCACATTTGCTCACAGTTCCCATGGGCTAAAAGCATGTGCAGGGACCGTTGCCACAGCTCAGCTGCCGTGCAGCGGCTTTGTTACACTGCAGTAATTGGCTCATTAGTTTGAATCCTGAATCTCACTGGGCGAGCTTTAAGGCTGGATCTGCTTTGAGCTCTCAAGTTGCTTTGATACATTTGAACATATTAATCATAATCTTGGTTCATAAATTTTTTAACAAGGGCAGAGATGCTTTATTGATAGGTTACATAGTTTGTTATGGGAGCATATTCTTTTCCCATACTTATTATTTTAAAATAAATTATTAGTTTTGTATGATGAAGCCCAAAAGTTAAGTGCAAAACTTCTGTTGGGTGGGGTAAAGGACAGCAGAGTCAGTTTCCCTGCTCAACTGCTGTGGGGAGGCTGGTGCAAGGTGCTCACCTCTGCCATTTTCCATCGGCAGGGAGTACCCTTTACTCTTGCTTCCCTTCGAGAGTCTGCCCCCTGGAAAGCTGGCTCCTCTTTTGTGTGTAGCCACTTCTTCAGAATCGGGCCTGCCAAAGCATTGCAAGACAAGCCTGTAGCCCTGGTTGGCACGGCACAGCATGGGTGTCCTCTTGGTGCTGGTGCAGAAGTGCCCTGGGCATGCATGGGTTTCAGATCCAGTACTTCCAGCAGTAGTGCATCGCTTGAACAGCTGCAGAGGTGTTGAATTTTGGAGTTGATGGGGAATAGGAAGAGGAATGTCGAAGCAAGTGGTGGGGCAGTCCAGTAGTGATGGAGACACTAACCAAAAGCATGAGAGTGAGCAAATTTGCCTAGGAGCTGGCTCTTCTACTTAGCACTCGAGCAGAAAATCCTGTTAACATCAATGAGAGTTCTTGCCTTACTGAAGACCACAGGAGAGGGCTCCCAGTTTGCTCTGTAAACTAGTCGAAATACAACGTGTTAGTGATTTTACGGAGGATAGCCCATCTTCTTGCATTAACATATGTTAAAAAAATTGCTTAAGTAGCCATTAGTCATTCAGTGCAGTAAGAATAAATTTGTTGTCCTAGACCATTGTCACAGTCTCCCACACTAGAAATGAATATTAAAGTGAAGCTGAAGCATTTACTTAGCAGAAGGAGGGTGTAGTTCTTGGACGATGTTCTGTGTCATTGACATCTTCTCTTAATTAGCTTTCATATTCCAAGAGATTTCTTTCAGAAAAATGTCATCAGTTTAACAAAAGGGTGACCAAATGCTGACAGCTGGAGTTTGGCAATAACGTTCTGTATCAAATATCAGTAAATGAATTCTAAAATAGCTGGACTGCTTTTTTGGTCCATGACTGGATGCGCATAATTAGCTCCTTTTCAAGTGTTTTGCCCAGAAGAAATGTTAAGCCACCTGCATGGGAATTAGTAAATAGCTTTTTTTCATCTTAGTGGGTCTTATTTAGCTCCCTTGGCGAATTTGGTTTTGGTCACTGACATCAGCCTCACAGCCCAAAAGCCTGAAATCTCTCTCTCTCCTCATATATTGGGGATTGGCTGTGAAAAGGAAGGTGGGAAATAGTACTGGAACAGTGGAGGCTTTTAATGTGTGGGTTCTCCTCCTCTGAGAGTTGTACTTGACACTGACAAGCCTTAATGAAACTGAAAGAAGCATCTGTGTCATCTTCTGTATTTCCCTGATACACCATTCTGTGTTGAACTGATGCACCTCAGCCTACCTGTGACCTTGGTTGGCCTTGTCCACAAATAGTAATTTTCCTACCAGCTTCCTACTAGATCGTACCACCCTTTAAAGCCGTGTGAACTTTTTCACATACTTCAGTGAGATAAAAGCTGTGAAAGGGCTTTGACTATAATTACAAGTCTTTTAAGTTTTCATGCTCTGGCTCCTGCTTCACTGCTCTGGGTGCTAGTGTTGCTGGCAGAGTTGCCAGAAGAATTTCCTGACCCACTCAGAGCAAGTCCAAATGTCACGATCACAATGATATGGTGGTTACACAGTAGTGGACTTGTGCTGGAGGGACAAGGGATGCACCAGTGCTCCAATAGTCCTGGGAGACCATGGAGGAAAAAAAAAAACATCAGGAAGAATCCTTAGCACTTAGTTCTGGGTCTATCCCTGCTCAAAAGCTCCTTCCCTGATTTCAAGATGTCACTCTAGTATCCTTCAGTGGCTGGCTTAGCATTTCTTAGTTTCTTTAGT
Source organism: Pedionomus torquatus (assembly GCA_013398155.1). Lineage (NCBI taxonomy): Eukaryota > Metazoa > Chordata > Aves > Charadriiformes > Pedionomidae > Pedionomus > Pedionomus torquatus. The sequence goes on along the minus strand of VZRU01020006.1, from coordinate 70,987 downwards.
TTTGCTTCTATTTTTAAGGAACTGGTTTGTATTAAATAAGCATTTGTAAGAAGCACCAGATGGATGACACTGGAAAATTAATTCATAATTTGTTTACATACCAAATGATTTGTGAGATGGTCACAAAGTTACCACCTAGTATACCTTGAGCAGGATATAGCTGGGTGAGCAGATCTCCTGTGAAGCTCTTGCTGGTCTTGAAGTCTCTGTTGAAACCAACAAGAACAGCACCAGTTGCATGCATCTGTGTGTGTGGTTAAGCACTGACTTTTCCGTGAGGAAAGGAACTGGTTTAGCTTAATCTGCATTGAAAAGTTCATCTTGGATCTTGGTAATTATCCTGAGAAAAGTTGTAGTGCAAAAATAGACTTGCCAACTCGTTAGGCTACAGCTGGAAGTCCAGGGAGACGTGCTGATGCTTTCAAGTACAAAATCAGCTGCTTCCCCCCACCTCGGCCTCTTGGAATTAGATCGAAAGAGAGTGGAGGGGATTGCTTTATATTTTGAAAGTATTGCTATGTCTCGGAACTCTCTTTGGATATTGTATCTTGTATCAGCCATCAAAATCATTGCAGCTCTTTTCCCTAGAAAAGCTAACTGGATAAGCTGAACTGGGACAATTAGTTGGAGAAAGCTGTAATTGGAGCCACACTTTACTGTGGCAGCGCTCCTCCTGGCAGGACCCGTATTTATATCCTGCTGTTTTGCTTTGGCTGCCCAGTCAGCCAGTTGGTATTCTTTTGTCCTGAAAACTCAATTTAATGCCCAGGAGGAGGCCTGGTAGAAAAAGATCATCAATAGTCTTCTAGAGATCTGTGACCTACAGATCTCCTAGAGTGTAGTCTCTGACTCTGGGGCCGTTCAAAACCCGCCTGGACACATTCCTGTACAACATACTGTAGGTGGACCTGCTTTGGCAGGGGGGTTGGACTAGGTGATCTCCAGAGGTCCCTTCCAACCCCATATCATTCTGTGCATCTGGGAACTTGCAGAGCTACTAGATTCTGGTCCACTGAAGCCAATGGGAATGCTGGTATTTGTTTCCATAAAAGCAGGATGAAGCTTAAGTGTGGAAAGGATGATGGGAGAGAGCTTCTCTTGCAGTGTCAGTAAAAGGGATTAATAATTACCATTATAAAAAAGCCAAATATAATGTTGCGGTGTTTCAGACTTAAGTTCTGTGAGGGCATATTTACTTGAATTATCTAAATTACAATAATAGAGGAAAACACTTCCTTGGAATGTTTTAATTAGTATCAATTTGTATACAAGATTCTTCTTTCTTACAGTACCTATTTTTAGCCTTGTTTGAACAGAGGAAGTTGCTTTGTAAAGGAAGTTTCCTTAGAAATCCTTGAGCTTATTTTTGCCAGATCTATAACCCTGACAATTTAAAACTCTTGCATTAAAAATGCAGACTACCTCCACTGGATACTTTTGCTGGCCCCTTGGCTTCTGGATTAATTTTAATTTAGTGCCTTGTCCTCCTCTATTTCCTTGGGATCCCGCATCCATTAACTACAGGCAGAACCACAGCTATTTATTTTTAAGTACATTTTTCTCTTAATTTTCTCCCTATTATTGTAGTTCTTTTTGTGATCTTTCTTCCTTGTTCAGCTACAAATGCTTTTGTTTTCTTACACTGTCCTGTAGTTTCACCCTGTGTTTAGTTATTCCCTTCCTTTGCTTTTTTAATGGCTCTTTTGTCATTTCTGCCTTGTTCCTCTTTTATATTGCTCTGATGATAGGAAATGTGCGGCATTTCTAGTAGTAGCAAAATAGGCATTTCATAAAGATCTTTGGGGGTAAAATCAGCCAGATCTGTCTATACATCTCTCTGGTTTATTTGGGTTTATTTTTTTTTAAAGAGAGAAACCTCAAATGCGTGCTTATTATTTTCCCTCTCTGTCCTCTAACCCAGTCTGAAGAGAACCTTAAAGCAGAAATTAATGGATAAAATTCCCTGGCTTGTCTTACTCACAAAGTTTAGCTGTACAACTGAAATAATAGGAAGTTAAATGATAGACAAGTGAGCTGGATGTAGGTAGTTCGTCAAAAGACTAACAAAACACACAGGCGTCTGTGGGAGGGTGGATGTGCATGAAGTAAAAATATTGTAGAACATGGAAATCAACAGGAAAACGCGTTATATAACAAAGAGAAAAATCTGAATTTGGCTGGGATTCACTGGATTTGAATGTTTAGGCTCCCCTTGCTTGGTTGGTGACTGGCAAGCAATATTGCCCTACTGGAGATACCTTTATCTATTATTACAATTCTATATGTATGCCTAATTGATGTTGAACTGGACTTTGTGTAACTAGGCAGGGTTCAGTGAGTCCAGTCCCTAGAAAGAGGCAGGATCAGAAACACATTCTGGAAATAGCCACTAGTAACCAGAGGCATTTTGAAGTGACCAGTTATGAGTCATCTGAGGTGCCAATTGCCCCTGGAGTGCTGATGGTTCCCCAGGAGGGCACAGTGGCCAAGGAGGAGAAGAAAGAGTCTTATAAAGCAATGACCAGGGACTTTATGAGGCGCTGATCACAGCAGTCTCTTCTTGGTTTAATTGAAGCAATTTTCCACGTCGTGGGTTACCGTGTGCTATGGTCACACAGCCCCTGTGCCTGGTGGTTTCTCTGAGACAGGACTTCATGTGCAGGATTGCCAAGGTGTTAAGCTACACAAGGCCAACGTACACAGGATGTTTTACATACTAGAAGAGTTTGTTTGTAGGTGGGTAAAATGAGACAGAAGAACAAAACTTGGGACATGCTGTGAAGTAAATAATTACAGAAAGGATCAAGCGTTGTAAGAAAACAGGGATACTAAGATGGCTTAGGTGCGAGTAAAAAGGCAGAAGAAAAAATCCTTTCTATGGAAACCTAGATCCTTTAGGAGATTGTGAAAGAGTATAGGAGACAGGGCTCCAGCCTCTGACAGTAAGATAAAAGTGAACATTTTATCTTTGAGGCAGTCAGTTGTTCATGCTTTGTGTATGGCCATTGCTATTTTAGCCCTTTATCATTCCTCAGAATGCCTGCAGAGGCATAACAAGTCATTTGGTTTCTTTCTAGATTTTTATTTTAAGTTTTATGCATATTTTCATTTGTTCTGCTACTCTTCTCTCAAACTGAACTCAGAAGCAAAATTAACTTTATGGCTTGTTAGAGATATTTGATGATTGTGCTTTGAGTTATTGCAGTTGGCTGAAAAACAGTAACACGGAGCTGAATAGGGTTTTGTTTCTCTTCAAAGTAATGCAGAAAGATTCTGTTACTTGTCTGCTGTGCTGTGAGGTATTTTGCTTCTTACCTTCAATCTCCAAGAAAATAGCAACACAGCAAAAATAGTTCTTAGCAGAGGAAATCTTCAGCCTTTGTATGGATCATGTGTGTGTGACACTATATTTTAAAAGTGTCTGGATCGAGGAAAGATAAGAATTAATGGGTTTAGAATTTTGATGCTGAAGATGCCAGGTTTAGACCACGATAAACTTGCAGTGACTCCGATTTACGTATTTTACAGAGTGAGTGGTTTTTTTGTATACTAGGACTATAAATATTTTTACACATTCCTTTATACCAAGAAGTAGAGGTCACCAGTAAGTGCAGTTTGACAATCTTGTTAATCAGCATTTTATTGGAGTCGCGTTGGAGGGCATCCAGAACAAGGAGAATTGACAAAACTTCTCATTTGCCTTCATGCTAGAAAGGAACTCAGTTCTGTAATGATTGGAGTAGAGAGAGGCAGAGTATAATTTCTCTCTCCTAGAGCTCACCAGCTGCGTGCTGTTTACTCAGGAGAGGTGTTGCTGAATTGGGAAATAATGTATAGTCATTGCAATAATTTAAAATACGCAAGAGTCTCCAGGTACAAAAACCCAATCAGATTGTAGCAATAAAGATTGCTTTTTTTGATAGTGGGATGTATAAGATATAATACACAGCTGTAGGGCTGGGATTGGGGAAGATAATAAAAGAAGAAACAATTTACAATAATTACTATAACTGAGAATGCTATTTTTTAAATCATGAGAGCTATAAATATTTTTCAATATGGCTTCATTACCTACAATTTCAAATAGATGCTCAAGTCAAAAGGTAATGATGGGATTTTATTTCTGTTTTAAATCGTCAGAGATCATCCTTCACTTTGCTCCCAAATTGTAGTAATTTGGGCTCCGACTACAGTATTTTAATATCAGTAATACCATTTATGATTGCCTCTGTGGGCCACCTTACACTGGAAAGGTCATATTGACTTTTTGATGGTACATCGTATTTGTCCACATTTACTAATTCTTTGCTTTATTATGCCCTCTATCAGTTTTCTTAGTCTGGAGGCCATAATATATACCTTCTTAGCTGTTATCAGCGAGAGCTTTAGCATATTTACCAAATGTATCTTCCAGCTGTTTGTAAACCCTGTGAATTAAATACTGTGCTAGTGGTAATACAGCCAAACCAAAATACAGTCATTTGAAGCAGAGTGAAAGTAACTCTCAGAGTACTTGGAGGTATTTGACATCATAGCCTTACCGCTTACTGTGGTCTTACCAGTTATTTTGTAAGTCCCAAGAAAAATAAGGTGACGGGAAAACACACAGAAAAAGAAGTAAAGAAAACAAACAGAACTACAAGCTTTTTTTTCTTTCTCTAGGTCATGAGGAAAAGAAAGGAGCCCATCCTCCCTTTCTCTGTGATAGATTGCATATAGAGGAACTGTATTTGCAAAAGGTGGAGGGCTGGTGTGACTCAAAGCGAAGGGGTCAGAGCTGGGCAGAACGAGTGAGTTGCTGACGTGAGATCAGGCAATTGCAAGTACCAGGAGGGAGGCAGGAAGCACACTGCGGTTCTGGAACAGGATTTTGATATGAATGGGCTGCCTAAGAGCCTGCAGTGGAGCCAAGGATTCCTGCTCTGTGACATACATTAGTCTCTTACTACCAAATCTTACAAGGGGTCACAAAACATTAATAAACTTAAGGATCTGAATACAAAGCTTAGTTGATATTTAGTACTTCATGCATTCAAAGTGTTTCAAATACTACAATTATTAAGCCAAGAATGTTTTAATGAGGAATGCATATATGAGAGTGTCATTTCACAAGTGAAAATCATCATGTAGTATAGAGTGACTCTCTCTTCTTTATAACTGCTTAGCCACATACAAAGTCTGTTTCCTCCAGTTCCCAGCAAGTAAATTTACATAAAGGGGGATTAGTTTTTTTAATAATAAAATAGTCCAAGTTTAGCATCTTTATCAGGGCAAAACCTAGTGCTGTTCCCAAAATAGGTGGTCTGTCTTCAGTCTTTTGCCAATGAAAGAGCTTGTTATAGTCTTGGAGGAAGGAAAGATAAAGGATGATTCCTTTCAACATCATGTGAAGGTGAGAAAGCTTGTAAGGGTTCTTTTGTTGAAAGCTTGGATGATATTTTACATGCTGACATGTGTTCTGCTTTATTTTAGCTCATTAAGGTAATTCTTCATGTACAATTCAGATGCCTTGGGGTAAATTCCTTCTAGCGCACCTCCACTTAAATTCATGATGTTACATGACAGATTAATCGTCTCCACTTATTGTCTAATCTTTTTCAGTTGTACGCTCTACAAAGAATCGTAGCCTTGTTTCATTGGTAGTGATGAGTTTTATCTGATGTTTTGATTTCTCATAGTCCTATATATTTTAACGCACCTCTGTTAACTGCTGTGACATTACTATGTGTTACTCCTACATTCTTTCAAGTTACAATTAAAATATTGTTTTGCAACTTTAGTGGCTCAGATGCCTTCATTTGGATGTCAGCATTATATCCAGAGAAACCATTTTACACTATTTAGCAATCAGTGCTTTTACCTGTTTCTTATGCTAAAACAGTTTTAGGAAAGTTGACACAGCGTCTCATCCAGGGAGATCGTTTAGTTAAAAAACATCTTCTGTTGCTGTTGTGCAATTCTGAGATAATTTGACAGAAGTGTAGTAGCTTTATAATTAACTCTCAAGAAGAACCATTAGATCATCTGCTCTGATCTCGTGTTTATTGGAAAAAATGATACATGAGCTTGTGTGCTTCTGTACTTTACTCAGTCACCTGTGTGTGGCTGAAGCACATCTGAATGCATTGAGAGATGGGATTGAGAGATGCCCCTTCAGTGGCAGTTCATTGCATTGGTCAGTTACTCTAGTGGTAAAAATGTAGGCATTGCTCTTTTTAGTTTGGTTGGTTTACAGCTTCCAGTTGTTGGTTCTTGATCACCTCTTCAGTGAAGAACTTCTTGATACCCAGGTTTATTTTTCTATGCAAAAGCTACTTGTACATTACATAGTCAAGCCATCTTTCTGTCTTCTCAGTGCATTGCCAAGATTTCTTTTTATTAGTGTGTAGGCAAAAAGGCTTTTCCTCCACCACTTCAACACTTTTTTCTTTGCTCTTCAGTTTTCAGCATTCTTTTTAAAAGTGGAAGTCCTAGCAGATCAAAGGCATTAATGCTCAGACTCCATAATGAAAGCGGATCTCTCTTACCTTGTTTTACTGTCTGTCTCTCTCCAGAATACAGAAGAGTGGCAGGCATTGACAGAGGAAGGACTCCTGAAATGCGTTTTCTCTTTTCCATCTCTTTCTTCCCCCAAGAGGGAGGAACTATTGTGGTGATACGTACTGTTGAGTGAAGATATCTTGTAGCCATATGGTTTATTCTGCTTTCTCCTAGTGAGGTTAAAACATTAAAATACTTATGTGTGAGCAAGGCTGTAAGTTTTTATAGGTGATGACTGCAGGGCACATCTGTTGATTCAGCACACCCTTGCCAAATGGCTGGCACCTTCATAAACTACTTGTTTTAGGGAAATTGAGAGGATGTATCTGCTCTGTAGTGCTGCATTTATTAAGCTTGGCAGCTATTTGACATTAGGGCCCCAGTGCATGCAACACAAACACAATCTGAATTTGGCTTTATTGATGCCAAGTTAACAAAAATATTTTGGAAGTGTCATTATGCAGAACTGATCTAATACATTGTAAGAGTGCTCATTTGAGAGAAATCAATCCCTGATTTGACCACCAGGGTAGAAATGCCTTGCAATCTGCTACCCATTTTGACCATCAATTACATCACCAAGAAAGCTATTGGTAAACAGTAAAGATACACTTGTATACGCTTGACATGTCTGGTGTAAATGGTTTTAGCAGGTGAATAACCTTGAATTGATTCCCCACCATGTCCATTTCAGCTTCTTTGAACTTCCAGTATTGCTAAGTGAATGACCTATTTCTTTGATCTAAAATTAGTGTGTGTGGCTCATTTTTAAAGTGCTTCCAAGTATATCCACTTTTGCACCCCTGCTGCTTGCTTTCATTATACAATGAGGATGATTGTTTCTCCCTGTGGCAAAGAAGTTACCACGTTTTAAATTATTTTCCTGTACATTGATCCAGAGGGAGAATGCCAGCAGTTTGTTAGGGGTTTAGGAGTACAAGTTCCTCTGACTTTTCCAATTGTATTCATACAGTTAAGAGTTCCACTATGCAGATGAGAGACCAGAATTTAATTTTTGTGGTTCTTGTTTGTTAGGATGTATTTCATAGTGGAATGTGGGAAAAACCAGGGGAGACACACAAATTCTTGCAAAAACATTATTTGGCTCTCTAAGGAAGCCTGTGTGTGACACTGCTTTCAGCAACATCAAAATGTGACTGCACATACCAGGCTTCTTCATTCATGCTGCCAAAGGAATAATAGGATTACCCTGCTTTGTTTTGTTTTTTCACCCTGGCATTAATGAACTGAAATTTGATGTGTGAGTCTCTGGAAAATAAGGTCAGCTGAAAAAGAGTTCATTATTCTTTTATTCTTCTTAGGTGTTCACAGGCAAGTTCAGGTTTATCCAGAGAACCATGGCAGAAGGTGGATTTGATCCTTGTGAATGCATTTGCTCACACGAACATGCGATGAGAAGACTGATTAATCTGGTAAGAATAACATGAAGATGTTTGGAAGGGTAATTATTCAGACATTACTTCAGCTCATGCAGATTTGCAGTTACTGATGCTTTTGATCCTGCTTATTCAGTTCTGTGTACAGCTAGAATCTGTGTATCTGACTTTCTGATGAGCTTTTGAATAGTTAATACAAATAGTAGCTTTCTGTTTGTTTCCCAAGGGCTGCATTTTGACAGCATTGACAGTGTTTCTATTGAAGTGTTTCTTTGTAGCCCTCTTTTTAGTCTGCATAAACCCGAAGAAGCAGCTACCCTGCAAACTCTTTTGAGTTCAAAGTGATGTATCACATATATGAATTTCCACGTGCTCATATGGCAAGATAACAATGTCTAAATTTTCTAAAACTAACCTTTAAAAAATTCTGAAGTTGGGTAACCAGTGATTTTGAGTTCCAAGTTCCATTTCTTGCTATGTCATTGGCATGGTTGAGCAACTTCAAACAAGTTATTTTACGTTGCTGCAACTTGGACCTGTAAAATAGCAAGGATTCTTTGCTTCTGCATGGAATTTTGTTCACTGTCCCTTGAAGAAAAATCCCTTGAAGTGCTGGGTTTTTTTCCAAAGTAAAAGTGTATATATTTTAAAATAATGCTAACAACTGTGAACTGTGAGCAATTAGGTGAACTTGATTACAACTCTAATTTGGTTAAACTGTTTTTTAAGATCACATTGTACATCAGCTTAATTTGATGTACTTCCCTTTGTTGATTTTCATAAATTTGGTTTTATCCCATTTTCTTTCTTAGGATCTAAATTAATGTCTTTTTAAGTTACTGAATACATCAGCTGCTCAAGGCATTACGTGTGAAGAGCATTCTCTCTAGGATCAGGCCCTTCTTCAGGAGATTTCTTGTCAGTTTTTTAGAAGCATTATCAGGAAAATGTGGCATCCACTAGCCTATGATAAGAGTAGGGCTAATGTGTAAGTCCCCAAGTAATGTATGTCTGAGAATAAGGAATCAATTTGTGTGATTGCCCTTAAAATAAAATCGCTTCCATGTGCACACATTCACAAAAGACCAAACTTGTTTTGAGCAGCACTTTGCAAGAACTATATATAGCTTGTTCTTGCAAATGTGTGGGTTGCAGTAATGTAGCCCTGCTTCACCCTGAACGTAAAATCCTGAGTGTCCACACTTTCTTGGCTTTGGGGTGCATTGTTACACTCTCTCGTCTGAATCTCTCATGCAGATGTCATACCTGTGTGTGCTCTCAAGGAGCTTGGATGACCCCATTTTCCAGAACTACTCTGCTCAGAGTAAGCGGAGTTCATCACCCATGTCCACGGTGCAGAACTGCAGAAGCTGCACCGTTGTGTTCTCACATTGCGCCCCCCTGGTCCTGTGAACTCAGAATCCCTCCTCAAAAACACAGGCCACATTGGGAGCCAAAACACCCCAGACCGGGCTCTCTCAGTTGTAGGGTTACATCAGTGGGTGCAAAAGAAGGCAAAACGATCCCCCATGAGATCAAGCAGAAATGACAAGTACTTGTCATTTCACTGACCATGAGACCCTTGGGCTAAGCATCAGAGCTGGAGTTGCCAAACAGCCCAGATCTGTGTAGTGGCCAGCTGCACTGAAGTCCAGAATGATACCAGACAAATAGGGCGTGTCTGCTTAGCCAGTTCTGCGTGCTTTATGGGCCTGGCATAACTTCCCTTTGGTAGTTCCCAAGCATGGTGCAGCCACTGCTCCCTTGAGTTGCACAAGTCATTAGAAGTTGACTCACTTTGTCATTGATGAACAGGCAACAGGCTTGTTTGGGGGATGGAGGTGCAAGAAGTGAAAGGGCTGTGTCCAATTTGATGGTGTTTTCAGAGTTGTTCAGGATGAAAGGGATTTCAGGAGGTCATCTAGGCTGCCCTCCTTCTCTAAGCAGGGTCAACAGTGAATTCAGACCAGGTCACTCAGGGCTTTTATTCCAGCTGAGTCTTGAAAACTTTTAAGGATAGCACTTTCACAGCCTCTTGGGGCAACCTGCTCCAGTGTTTGACAGTCGTTGTGGTAAAGAATTTTTTCCATCCACTGTTTCAGTTGAATGTATCACACCCGCTGCCATACAGTGCTGTGAAGACGCTGTCTCTGTCCTCTTCTCAGTAATCTCCTTTTAAGTACTAGGGGGCTGCTGTTAGATCCACCCATGGTCATCTCTTCTTTAGGCTGAACAAACCCAGCTCCCTCAGCCTCTCACTTAGGTCACCACAGCCCCTGGTGACGCTCTGCTGAATTCAGTCTGTAAATAGGTCTTGTGTAGGGGAGCATGAGACTGGATGCAGCATTCCAGATACAGGTTTAAAGTGCTGAGCACAAGGGTGTAGTTGCATCCTTTAGTCTACTTATGCACTGCTTAAACGTCAATGCTGTTGGCACAGGGCATAGAAAATTGAGGCTTCTGTGGAGAACAGTTGTCTATTCTGTGGAGCCTTTAATGTCAGGGTCTAGCCATCCCAGCTTATGTCTCCCAGTTAAAGGCACAATTTCAAAATATTCTGAGCTCTCCCTGCTATTCTGATATGGACACTCATACGCATTTTATTTCTCAAGAAGAGTTTTCCTCTTGTTCTCAGCATAGCATTTGTGTCATATCCCACAGTTGTGTTGGTTCTGGACACATGCTACAGTGGTGACAAAGAAACCTCCAGGACCAACCATCAGGAAGTTGGGAGGGAGAAAGGAGGATGTGTGTTGGCTGCTCTGTCCTCTGAGGCTTGTCAGATGCAAATGTGAACCAGTAGGGTTCAAACTTTTGGCTCCCATTCAGGATTTTTTCTCTTCATTTTTGGCTAGAAGACACTGACAAGCAATGGCACCAGCCAGCTGATTCTGTTTGTGTTGTGGCTGGAGGATTCTAGGTATGAGCAATGTAGGTGAGTTATGTCAGAAGTGCCACAAAAGTCTGTGAGGTTTTGTTCCTGGGCTGCTCCATGCAGTGTAAGGTGAGTGCAAAGGGAGCATCTGAAAGTACACCAGTTCCTGCACTGTGAATGCAAACACAGGACATCGTAGGTGCACCCTCTTGGGCAGTCACCAAGGCCATTCTACAGCGTTCCTGTGTGGCTGCAGGAATGGAGCTTATTTTTAGTGTCCAGGTTCCAAAAAAGACCATGCGAGTTAGTACTGGAAACTCTGAGCAGTAAGGGGAAAATGCCAGATTTCATCTATCCTAAAAAGCAAACCAGATGCTCCTAAATATTTATAAGAATAAATCACTAGCAGGGGTAATTCAATGGAATCTAGAAAGGAAAAGTCTCAAAAGTCTCAGTCAGCAGCCAGACTGTCCTCAAGTAACCTGTTGCATGATTATAGCAGACTTGTTAAACCTTCGTTATTGCATCTATAACTTTTATGCTTCAATAAGATTTTTCTTTCTAAGCTGCTGTTTTGTCACTCAATCTTACACAACATAAGCAAACAGAAATTTCACTAATTGTTTTAAAAAGAACCCTTGGACATCAGTTCTCAAAGTTGCTGAACCCCACAAATGTCAGTGGTGATTGGGTGCCCACTATATCTAAACACTGAATCCTCAAAACCTTCACTCCAAAATCATTGTGATAGAAGAAAGCTAGGCAATCCCTAGTTGTTCAGCTTGGGGGCTTGAAAAATATCCAAACATGCTGTATACCTAGAACCGTTCCCTATACTTATGTAATTGTTGATTCCTTTTTGCCTGGTTAGATAGAAACCACCCCAGAGCACATTTGAGTGGTGTTACAGCTGGGAGTACTTGTCAGGATTTGGGAGCAAATTGTTTAACAAGGTGGTGGTAATTCTCTCCAGACTGAGCATTGTAAATCCAGAAGCTCAGAGTTAAGATCAAATATAAGAGAATAACAATGTAGTTATAAAGAGATGCCCAAGTCTGGAAATGCACTTTTTGGATTCTTCAGTCCAGTAATGACATTGTGAAAAAAAAAAAAAAAACAAACCATGATTGATGTAGATTTTAATAACTTGGATTTGAGTTAAAGTAAACTAATTTTTATAGACTCACTTGTTTATACCTGTATAGAACAACACTGGTTAAGGCTTCTGCTAAGGAAGGAGGCATGATATATTCAATTGTGACTATTACAGGTAGAGTTAAAAACACATATTCAAATCCACAGGATTTCTGTTAATTAACTGAAATACTGTTTTACTACTGTTTTGTTTCTGTTATACTTAACTGTATGAGAAATTTGAATGATGTTGCTATGCCAAGGTCAAAGGTCAAAAAGTCTGACTCTACAACCTGAAGTTGTTCTAATTCCCAAAGTGTTACTTTTAATTTCTAATTTTATTGATGTATTTACTTTTAAATTCTTAAAAAATGTATTTGGTATTAAAAGTATAATTTGTGGATGATTGTATTTCTTATGTATAGCATATAGTTTAAATCTCTACTTGAAATGCAGACTTCAGTTCATCTTGTCATTGCAATTAATGGTTATACAATGAAAAAAAAAAAAGCTATTGTCATTTAAACTCTTCTTCCTCTCTGCTGTTTGCAACACCACAGAAAATTACAAACAAGAAAACTCTTTGTTTTTAAAAAGCTTAACTCTTATTAAGCTACCTGGCTTGATTATTTTTCTGTTCTTTATTTTGCTTGACTAAGCAGGGTTTATTTTGTTAAGCTTTTTCTTCTTAATTCATAATACCATGAAGATTTTATAGAAAATGGACTGTATATCTTTAATGCATATGATATTTTTAAAAGATTTTTTGCTGCTTATTACTTTAACTTAGAGATACTGTTCATACCCACAGTTCTTATAATGTAAATATACATACTTCAGTGGCATTGAATTCTCTTATCCTGAATGTTCTATTATTTTCCTGAAGTGGATTTTCCAGGGTTCTCCTTGGTGTCAAAATATAAAAACACCCCACTCGGTAGGCTTCTATATTATTGCCATTGTAACTAATAAGCAAATATTGTGATTTCCAAATATTCCTAGGAAGGACTTGACATCTGAAGTCCTTGGCTGTGACTTCATAAATATAATTTCTAGTACATAATACCCATGGCAACATCTGTTATGCTTTGGTGGTATTGTGTAACAATTTGACTATTGTATATCGGGCTTGCTATTTACTCTGTGGATATAGCAGATAATTGGGAACTTTCATAAGAGGAAGTAGGCATAGAAGAAAAACATCACAAGACTTTCCATCCTGTGCAGATAGACAAGAGTTGTCTAAAGACAATGACAGGTCTGTTAGCTTGTATGACTTTATCTCCTGTTCGGTCTCCTCCATCTGCAGAATTTATTTTGACGAGAAGAGCCAAAGTTCAAGAACGAAGAACAACAAACAACATCAAGTACTTTAATGGGGGGGACTCTGTCAGACAAGGGGCCAGTTGTTTGAAAGAGTTATGGTGAAGGACATTCTGTGGTATCCAGAGGCAATGGTTCCTGTCTTAGCTGTGGCAGAAGACAGCAAATCTCTGGATAAGAATGACGTTATATTTAAACCTTTTTATTTCCCTCACTTCTTTTGTAGAATAAAAGTCTGATTGCAGTATGTTACTCCTCCAGACTTTAATGCTCTCTGAGTAAGCGTGGCTGATTCATAGAGTATCTTAGCCCAAGGCTCAGTTCAAGTCTGAAAACTAGACTGAAAACACAGTGTATGCAGTGGCGGGGGATAATTACAGATAGGGCATCTTCCATGAAGCCTGAGACGTGTATGACTACTTAGAGGGGCCAGAAATTTTAAAGGAAGCCAGTAATACATACAACTTTGTATGATGTAAACATCCTTTTTTTTTTTTTTTTTTACTTTCCCTTCTGGTACAGTGTTTCTTGCTTTACAAAAAGCATAACTTTTAGAATACTCTCATACTAGTTTCTGTGAAAATGAACAATATGTTCTGTAGCCCAAAACATTAAAAATTCTGTAATACATAAGGATCTGTTCTCATGAACTGCCAGCAGCTGTACTGCAGAGGTTTGATGGCCTTACAGACCTCTATGGGAATTACAACCTTGTGTTTTGTGCTTCTGTAGCTAATTGCAAAGTAATGGCCCATGTCTAGTTATGTTGTTATACCAGAAGGCTTGAATGTCTCAAAAATTCTGGGGAATACGAAGCAAATTATTCTTTATTTTAATCTTCCTTGTATTTTGAGGTTTCACTAGATTTTTATAGCAAAAGTTGCAAACTCTCCAACTATTTCAGCACAATTCATTCAAACACTCTCTTATCAAACAAGTTCCCATGTAGTTCTCTTGGACGGGTCATTTTACAATCTTACTGGCATATAAACTGGCATAGTCTGAAATAGTATCCAGCATAGCCACGAATCTTGGCTGAGGGAGACCTTGTGCAAACAGCACAGAATAAACACAGATGACTAAAATAGATCTGCTTTGTGTGCTGCGAATGGTTGAAAATCTCTCAAGATGTCAGCACAGCTAAGCCTGACTTAAATAGTCCCTCAGGCGACCAGCAGAAGTGAGTTACTCTGCTGGCATGGCCTTCTACTGAAAGTACAGCAGAACTATACCAAAGACATGTGATAATTTCTAGTGACCTTCTAAATATGAATGTTGCCCTGGAGAGTTCTTACACATATTCCTTGGCATTTGACTGCTAATTTTTATTTTTTTTTTATAGCAGGTGCTGTTCCTTCTAGTCTATAGCCCTTCTTAGCCAGTCGCCCCAAGAGCGGGAAATAGACTTACTCCTTCAATTCCCAAGTTCAAGCTGGTTCAGAAAGGACCTGTCTCAACAGCTGAACCTTAGGTTGCTCATTAGAATAGAGAAGATATCATCCTTCTGAGATGCGGGGGAAAAGACTTGATAAACCTGAGACACTGAGCCAAAAGAATAAAACTCAAGTTTGGAGCACAGGATGTGAGCCTGTTCCTGAGCGCTCTCGCTCCACTGACTTCCATTTCCCTGCCTTCACCAGGTGCTCAGGGTGCTGGTGTTCCATAAGTTAGTAACCCAAAACTGTATCACAGAACTCATGCACTGCTAATCGTCTTTAACCTAGAAACTCGTTCTAGATCAAGCAGTAAAAATGGAGACTATTTTCTAGATAGGTAAGTGAATATTAAAAAAAAAAAAGAAAAAAAAGCCATGAAAAACGGTGTCCCATGGTGACCAATTTTTCATACAAGGGGTTAGGCATCAGGACTTAACTGAAGGCTGAAGGTGCCTGTCATTCTGTGCATTTGCCATTCCTGAGCTTTGTAGTATGCTGGAAGCTGCTGCTGCTTAACCAATATATATATATACATATAAAAGAAAATAATATCTCAGTCACGCCTCATGACTGCCTCAAAGCACGCATAGTGTGACAGAATTGCAAGCAGTGTAGAAAATTATGCATTGAAAATTCTGTCAGCTTGATATTCCAGAAGTAATTAATAGCTATAACCTGTATTATGAGTGGCTGAACTGTGTTTGATGATCAGAGCTGCGTTGTAGCTGTCTCATTTGATGAAAATGGAGAAAATTATGCTTTTTCTCTCAGGCCACATGTGGATGTAATCAACACTCAGAGCAAACTGTACTTATCTGTTGGAACTCCTAGTTCTAAGCCTTTTCCTCAAGGCTGTCTACGTGGGAGTACCCTTTTCATTTGCTAATATGCATCATTTTGCAGAAGATACTCAAATGTTTGGTCAAAAAACCCACATGCATTCTGCTTCTGTATTTTAGATATGTTTGCTAATGCCCTCTTGGGATTCTTGGGAGATCCGTGTATGTTGTTCATGAATGTTTTCAGATGTCTCTGTAGTTATATTTTGTAATGTTCTATCTCATCCATTTGTCGTCTAGTATTTCACGTTGTCAGAGGTGCTGCAAGATCCTTGCAATGATCCTGACTATCACACTGCTTTACCTTCTTTTCCTTGACTCTCCCTGTTCTGCTAATTTGTTCTGCTTTGCGTTCACTGGAAGTGGGATGCCAGTGATATTCCAGGTCCTCGAGGCCTTCAAAATTTTAAAATGAAGTAACAATAAAAGTCATGCTATTGTAGGAAAGTGAGAGAAGTGTGGAAAAGGGGGATCTGTGTGATGCCAATGTGAAACAGCAATCCCAGGAGAAAAGAAAAAATAAGGCCAAGGATGAGTTCTTGCCTGAATCAGGGCTCCTATTTGCACAGTGGTCCCTCTGACTTGTTTATCTACTGCATCTTCCTCCATAAAATTTCGTATCTTTCACTATGAAAGTAATGTTCTCCCTCTGTCATAACTGGCTGATGATTCTGGGTCTTAAGAATAGATTTGTAATCTAGGAATATTATTCTGAAAGGTACTGACTATCCTCTCTCATTTGCCATGGGAGAGAAAATTACTTGTCACCTCACAGGGCCAAACTCCATATTTTTATTGCGGACTGTTGCTCTGTCCTTGTATGAACAGCCATTTATTTTATTTTAATTCTGCATGTGCTCATAGAAAATGTAGGAATGGGGAAGGGAGTGTTCCCTTTTTCCTTGTTGTTTTTTTTCCCTAATGCAGTTTAAGAGACAATTTAATTGCATCAGTATGCCCTTCTTTTCCCCTTCTTTTTCTCTTATTTCTCTTGGCCAGCTTGGAGCAGAATAATGCATGTAGGTGTCATTTTTTTGCATCTTTAAATCTGATCTCTGTGGATAATACTACAATTCAATTTGCAACCTGGCTTGTATTCAGGGCTGGCCTATCCTACCATAGCAATTTATTTATCACGTTGTTTACTAAATCATTTATATACTTTGGACAGAACAAATGTGTCTGCCAACCAAGCTTAAATAGTGATTTCATTACCCAGAAGCATGAGAACACAACCAGGAGGATGCCATGGTGTTGTCATCTTCTGGCATTGTTGGAGAGAAAAAGCAGAGGTTACAGCTGGTCTGAGTTATGAAAAAATACTTTCACAACAGCCCTTCTTATCACATAAAATTTTCTGTCAGCAGTCTTTATGATCCCATTTTAAATTTACTTTTATTTGTGGGATAAATGACCATATCAAGTTAGTTATTTGTCCTTGCTTTCCCAGTTATGTATCTTTTTGATTGTCACCATCCATTTCTGCTCTCTTATCCTTGTATTGAATTTATCTGTTTCTTTCACACATCTCTCTGTCCTTTCTTACATCACAATTTTTTGTATGAAGATCTTTTCCTGACCTGGTTCGTGAACTTGCTAATTTTTCATTCATGTCTTTTCCAAGGACTTATTTGAGCTTTGAGCTGTCTCAAATATTACTCTGAAAGGCAATTATTTTAATTATTCCTACGTAAATAATTTACTTCAATCTCATCTGCCATTCATACTAGATTTCGTTGATTATTGCACTGTGTTCCTGCCACTAGTCCTGTTCTTCTTGTTTTGTTACCTCTTGGTTGCACCGTTTCTGGAGCTGGAAAGTGCTTTTGGACAGGGATTATGTCATAATTTCTTTTGAAAAATGATGAACTGATGAGCCATCTAATCATTTGTATCTTCTTGATATGTAGGTTTCATCTTTTTTTTTTTTTTTAATTCTTAAATAATACACTTATACACTTAACTCTTAAAAAGAGAAATTGTTTGTGCTAGATAGGAACTCTTGATCATTTTTCAGGGAAGATGCTATTGACTTTTACTAAAAAAATACAGATTTATCTGAGCAGAGATGGCAGGGTTTGTGAGACTGTTGAAAGCTGGAGTAGCAGATTCTGAAAACTTAGCTGAAGAGTTTCAGAAAGCTCCTCTGAAGTGGAAGAGAGGGAATTGACACGAGAACGAATTACTGTGAAGGCAGGCAGAAGTCTGGCTTTCCTTCTCCACAGTAGCTATCTGTTACGAGCAGTAAATGCAAAGTACCCTCACTTCTTTCATGGGAAGACTGAGATGATCCCAGTGGCTGAGGTCACTGTATTGGAAAAAAACAGTTCTCTGTTTAGTTAGGTGAAGCTGTTTCACTGGGCTTACTATTTCACTGGGACTTCAGCGATTTTGTGGAGCAGCCAACAAGCAGCAAGGGTTCACACCCTGCTCTCACCGCACAGTGGCGTGTCTGTGTGCCCATAGTAGGTTGGCACATGAAAAAAAGTAGAGACTGGACTTAATATAGTGACTTTACAAGAAAACTTCCTGAGGCGGATGGTGGTGTCCCTTTACTGTGACTGGTCATGGGGGATTGTGAAAAGTGGTGGCTCTGAGTGCTCAAAAACTCTGCATGCTCCCCTCCGAACGTGGAACGTGTTGCAGGAGCAGCAGCGGGACACAGTCAGGTTTCAGGGTAAATGCCATCGATCCACAAGATAGCATGTCAAAACTGGACTTTATGTATAGCATCAAAGGAGCAAGATCTAGGGTGAACTGGGGCTAAAACCTGTATCTTTTAGGCAAAAAAAACCACACAACAAAACAAAAGAAAACAAAAAAAATTGAATACGCATTTGAACTTGAAGCCATTTTAAATGTGCTCATTTTAGTTTTGCAAGGCTAAATTTGAGTGCCCTGGGGAAAGAGTGAAGAAAAACCTTTTTCTCTCTTTCCGCTAGAAGTAACATGATTTCTTTTTTTCTTGACATTGTGTTGTGTTCACATTCAAAATATACCAGTAAGTGGACGCTGATTTGCTGTAATTCAACCACTGGTGCACCCCAGTTCCAGGAATTTATGAGGGACTTCATAGAAACCGAATATTCATATTGACCAAGAGTTCTTGTGATGTGGGGATTATTAATTTACATTATTTTAGCTTAAACTATCCAAGTTTTCAAATGTATTTGGAGTGAAATGAAGTTCATAGTTGTATTTTAAATAAATTGCATTTATAATTAGTATTTTTACTTACATTGCCTGCAAGTTTGCATTGCATTACAACTGAGAATTTTGGAGCCTTTTTACCTCCCTTTTAGCTGTTTACAGCTAAATGCTGTTTACAATTTGTGTTTACTTCATTTTGGACAATAAAAGATAAATTAGTTCATTTTTTGGCTCACGTGCATTAAGCCATTTATTTGTAATTGGATGACAAACTGCAGACAGAATGTTAAAATTCAGCTATGATCCTGATAGTTTAAATGGAAGAAAATAATAATTTCTACAAATATTTAGGTCTCTATCATTTTTCACACTGTCCTCTTGCTGAATAAGTCCTTATGTTTCACTCACTCCATTTCAGTGTTCTTTAGAGGGTCTGTTCCAGAATGTACTGAAAAACATGAAAAAGCTGTTGTTGACTTTAGCAGGTGTCAGATCAGGCAGTCAGCTATTAATCTTCCACTAAATTCACGTTTTTGACAACACAGAGATCTCTGAAATACGACTAAAACCGAACCCATCATTAATAATATTGCCTTTAAGTATGTACAGGTTAATGTATTCTACGAATTACTTCTCCATTCAGATTTTTCTCATCAATTCCGTAGTGTTCCCAGTCTGAAAAACATCCAAGGTACTTGAAAAATCCTTTTGAGGGTTTTGTTGGAAAGAGAGAAAGTCTGGTTCAACTTTTTACTGTTACTCCACAAACTTTCATCCAAATGCCCCCTCAAAAAATTGGAATGCAAAGGACTGTTTATTTTGAGTCCCTGATAATTGCTTTTTTTTTCCCAATTACCTAGTGATTGAAATGTCTCTCATTTAATTTTTTTCCAACAGTTGCTATGTCCCTTAAGGGTGTAGTTATCAAGAGAGAGCTAATTGGTGGAGGGAATATTCTTGTTTCAGCAAAAGGCATTACCTTTCCAGCCATTCAGCTTGCGTAAGCATTTCATACACATGCCAGAATCGCTTCTTGTCTTTTGACTAATTGAGTGACCACAGGGGATCAGATTTGTATTGGGTTACAGGGTTAGGAACTGGTTCACCCGAGCGAATTGAGAAAAACCTGGTTGCACTGCTGCTCATTTTCCATCCTCTGCCATGTTTCAGCCCAAGAGAACAATACACAGATTGTCACTGAGCTGTTAAAAACAGATTTATTACCATCTCCCTGGCTTGCGGAGCCCTCCTAGAGCTTCTGCTTGTGGGTTACTGAGATTTTGCATGTGCTTCTAGTCTGGAGGAGAACTGAGCACAAGAAGGTATTTGAGTGTGGTTTTTATCATGGAATCTACGGCTCCTTAAAGTCTGTTTGAGTCTATGGGGGGAGTCCTGTTCTGACCAAATCTTCTCCAGCACAAGTAATTTTTATAAGAAATTTTTATATTACCTGGAATAGTTGAGAAGTATTTCTAAGTAAGATTTGTATTGCTGGATATGAATGTGGCAGAGACTGTGAAATGTAACTTTTTTAGGTGGGATCTTTAAATCTGCATAATTATATGCTTATGTATTGTTCTCAGTTTAGAGGAATTTCATACGGATTATAAAAAATGCAGTATTTTCATACTTATCTCTTGTAACTGTTTCACAATAGAATTTGAGGTTTCAAAACCTGCCTTGTACAATTTATTTCTGAATCCCCATGAAAAAAAAAGGAATATTTGTTGTCCAACCCCTCTGGAAACTACTGCCTTATTATCAAAGTACAGATGGCTCTGTACTTTGTAAATGTTCCTCTGTACGTTATTCCTCCATACATCAACAGACTCTTTTCCTTATTGGCAGGATCTAATCTAAATATAAGAGCATTTTTTCAGCAGATATCTGTAGAGGAACTCCTAATGGTATTTTGTCTTAAGGCTGCTTGCGTACTGCAATCTATCTATGATTGGTGTCACCAGCAGTACTTTTAATTCTAAGGTCTTCAAGCCTGTCCTGTCTTTTGAGAATTCACCAAGGATCTCCGTAGGATAAAACTCAGTATCTGAATGTACCTTTTGGGCTCATAAAATCTCAGGTATTTAATGTTAACTGTGTCTTAATCAGGTGGCCTACTACTTCAACAGGCAATTCTAGATAGCGTGGAGGCTTTTCATGAAGAAATGGTTAAGGGGACAGTGGAGGACAAAGTATGGTGTGGTCGTGGTCACCGCTGAGACCCCTCTTTAGGAAAGGCATAGCTGTAGCCAGAATATCTTTTTGTTGTTGTTTAACAAGCATTTCTGGTTGGTTAACATATTCCTGTCAGTCAAAGCTGGAGTTGCATCATTTGTTTTCTCTGGTAGCAGTGGAAGCCCATCTAGTAGGCAGGCGAAGGAAGAGGATGTTAACAGCAACAAGAAGTACATGAACCATTTTTTGAGGTGGCTTTTATAGAAATGTTAATTGCGTGGTTTAAAAAAAAAAAAAAAAAGTTGTGTTTGGACAGAATGTAACACTTGGAATGGGAAATAACTAATATTGTGGCTGGAATACCCCAAGGCCGCATTGCCTGCCTGGTCAAACTGGATGTGCTGTATGAGAACTAACCCTGCTGGGGACAGAGGGATGACTAGGTACTTGCTGACGTTGTAAGATATTTGTGATCATATACTTACTAACCATTTTAATTCTGGGCATCATTCTGTGTTGAAGAATACCTTTAAACTGTGTTTTACAGAGTAGAGATTATAAATTAAGCCCCAGAGTTAAGCCCTCACACAAACAGAAGATAATTATGTTTCTGATCTCTTCTCAATGTGGGTTTAGTGATACCCAGTTTTCCCAGTTAAAGAATCTTTTGGTGTCAGATATTCCAAACTGGTATTACTGCTAACATAAAACCTTCCCTTTGAGAATGTCTTCCAAAGTTTGAAAATAAAACAAGCTTATACTTTTGTATAAGAAAGGCAGGAAAAATTCATAGTTTGATAGATTTTTATTTTTTTTTAATAAGGTAAGTAGAGTCTTTTGTTTGAATTCCCATGCTGCTGTTTTTAACTACAGAAGTAGCTGAAAGGTTAAATCCAGCCTTCCCAGTACTTCCTAAGGAACTTCTTTGTAGTCTCAGTAAATATGATAGCAGATCTTAGTGTATTAATGGAAGAATGAATGTGATCAGTCTCCGTTTATATTTTTTTTATTTCTCAAGTGTGTCAGATATTGCAAAAATGATGATGATGATAAAGGAAGGAGCTTAGTCTGTTCCAAATATCTTCCTCCTTCAGTTGCTCGTCTGTTTCCTTGATGTGCTTTGCATAATATTATGACTACATACAGCAAACCAGTTACACCAATACAAGGGGAAAATGGATTTGTAGAAATTATTCATATATTTCTTTCATAAGGAACATCATCTTTTCTTTTTTATATTTGTATGTTTACACTGTAATGAACAGATTAGCCTGTTGTGACAAGTGTTGGGATTTGTGACACTACTGTGACATGAAACCTGTCAAAAAGCAAATGTCAGTTCTAAGCAAGGCATTGGAACAATTCTGTACTTTTAAAAACATTTATTATCAATCCGTGTAGTTTACCTAAGAAGGGGATAGGATCTATTTCCATAATACAGCAGATTAAATCCATTTAACCTCTCTGTGCCTGATAAAGAATGTGGTATTTGTCTTTCTTTTTTGACTCTGTCATCTGTAAAATAGTTATACTGATTTTCAGGTTAGCCAGTGCTAATGTTTTTTGCACTTAGCAAGCTTACCTAGTCTGTAAATGCAAATGGTCGTTACAGTTGCTAAAAGCACTTCAAATTTTACTCATCAGTATAGAGAAAAAACAGAAAAATACATATTAAAATCTGCTTTTAAAAAGAGATCCTCGGTGGAAGAAACAGTAAGTGCTAAGCTTCTCTGTGCGTAACTATTATCACAGTCTGATCATATATTGCTATGTAATCACAGAGTATTTTAATGTTACTTGATCTAGATAACAGGAGTGACACCTATCTATTCTAAATCACAAAATGCATGTGGAGGGTATGTCTGTATGTAACATCTATATCGCTATAGATTTTTAACTTGAATTTTAAAACGCATGCAGTGGCTGAAAACCTGTGTGGAAGCAATAACACTTTAGTCAGGTGATTTAAAGGTATTGTGTAAATAGCATTCAGAAACTACCTCTGGACCTGGGGTTCTTCACACACCACAAGGCAAGTGCGATGCAGTAAAGGGTCAGTTACAGTTTCATCTACAACTTGTGCTCTGACATTATACTAAGTCATGATTTTGGTAAAAGCTGACTGAGTCTCATTGCTAAGTGTAATGCCTTTTTTTTTTTTTCCTTTCTACTCTGTTTCAGCTGAGACAATCCCAGTCATACTGCACAGACACAGAATGCCTTCAGGAATGTGAGTAACTATGGGGACCAGGTGCATGGAAGTGAAATAAACAGTAGTAAATCAAAATACAGTCGGAGTGGTCTTTAAAACACAGCAGTGGATTTAATGTTATAGGAGCATATTACATTGACTACAGTACTAAAACTGCTGTGTGGGGGAGGTGATTTCTGAGAATCTGTGATGGAAGCATTGTACAGAAGCAGCACTGGTGCAAAGGCTGGAGGTACCAGTGTGACCATTGACTGGGCCCCATGCATTACTGAATCTTACCATTAGCCTCCAAATAGGACAATGTCAATTTTTGCCTAAGGAGAAAATTTGGAGAGGACTTTATTCATCCTCCTTACAGCCATAGCAGCCTAACTTGTGAAGACTGGGTATTCAGCATGGAGCCCCACATGTGTCACAGCTGAGACTGGGTAAGATCCTTTGAACCCTCTGGGAGAGGAGGTTCCACACCAGCTCTGCCTGATAAGTTGACATACACCATGACTGCATTTCTGTTTGACTCGGCGGCTGCGTAGTTAATGAAGCAGAGTACTGATGTGTGCACTTATTTGAAATCTGCTGTGAAATACGTCCAAAAACCTCTCCCAAATGGTGAACATAACTAGGACAGTCAAATATTACCAGTATCTGCAGGGAAGCATAGCTGTGCAGAGGTTGTGCAGTAATGTAAGCTTGCCCTGAGGCGCTGTGTTTACACTTTTCATGGTCTAGAGGGAACATTGCCAGATGCTTATAAATAAAAATGAAGTGGATCTGTTTTTCCTGTATTGCTTTACCAATTGAGCATATGAACTCACCCAATTAGCCTGCATCAGGACTACCATAATGCTTGGAGGGAACAAGGAGCACCTCAGCAGTGTTCCTGGAAGCAAGAACTGCTGGTGCCTGCATCTTCTACAAGTCCAGGAGCAGTGCAGCCAAGGTTTCCAGGATCTTGGGGAGACAGCATGCCTTCATTCACTCTCATATTCCTCCCTCTTCTCTCCCCAGTAAAACCTGTTTAGAGATGAGCATCTAGCATACTTGCACTATGCCCTTCCAGTGTTTAACAGTCCCTGAATCATTGTCCTGTTGAGCTGAAAGGAAAAAGCTATGAGTTTTCCCAGGTAACCCCTGAAAAAATAGTGGAGCACACACATGCCATAATGGTGCCACTGGCTGTGCTCTTTGAGCTTTCCAAGTTCTGCTGTGTGTCTGTGTCTTCCAGCACCCTCCTCTCCCAAATGCACCAGTCCCAAGGCAGACATTTTTGTCTCTCACACGTTAGACTTGTATGTGTGGTTTTTTAAAAAATTTACAGCATTCAGGAAAGGAAAAGAGGCTGGTGACAGGGGACAGAATATGCTCTGTATTAGACAGGCTCAGGCTATACAACTTTCTAAGCTTCAGTCCGCAGTGAAAACCAAGCAACGGTAGGTCATTCTTACTCAAGCCTTGGGACTCTTGGCTCCTCAATATTTATGAAGCTCTTAGGCTAAAGAATGTATAAATGAGCAAGTCCTGTTATGTGTGGGCACACAGCTTGTGGGGACAGCTTTCATGCTATCAAGCTATAGTACAGTGGGGATGTGAATGGTTTGCAGCAAATAGCTTTCCATCCTGAAAGAGATCCTTGCAATAACTGTCTGTGCAGATGCAAGCAATTTGGCAGCAATTGTTCCAAACCAGTGGTTTGTTTCAAAAACCAAAGCAAAAATTATAGAGTAAATCCTCTCCTATGTTATTATATTGCCTTAAATTTAGTTCCAGCAAAGGTACTTTTCTGCTGATGCAATGACACTGACTGCCTATTTGTCAGATTATTTTGTGATGCTTCTGTGATTCTGTGCTTGGACCAACATGAGCTCTGTAAGACTCCCAGGAGTCAAAGGCATAAACAAACAGATTGAGCCTGGAGAAGCTTCTAGAGATGTTTTCAGAGGCAGTTTAAAACGACTCTGTGCCAGTCTCCTGTCCATTGCTTAATCCTGTTCTGGTGAGTTATACCATGAGGAGCTTATTTTTGAGGTGGGTCTCATCTTCCCTAGGTCCCACAGCTCCATTTCCTGTTACTTGCTGACTTCAATTCCTTGTTTTAGGACCACAGTATGAAGAAGCCTGTTTTGCTCCCACCCATTTGCTCATTCCCAGGATTTGGTCTTCCTTCTGGAAGCACAGCTGGGAATGTTGTCATACACAGATTCTTAAGCTGCATGGCTGTGGAATAACTGATGAGATGTGTGTGGTTTTGTTGTGGGAAACGTCAGGGCTGTGGTTCAGCCAGTGTCACAGCAGCGTCATGTGTTGGGCTGTTGCTGCCAGCTGGAGGTTCTCAGAAACACCCCTGCCTTGATTCTTCCTGAGCACACTTTGTTTTCTCAACCCTGGATTTCAGATCTTTTTTAGATTGTTGGAGCCAGATGAAAGCAGTAGCCCAAGGCTCCCTCGTTCGCATTTTTATGTTATTAGCTTGCAATTCTCATTTATGGCTGTTGGCACCATTATATTGTAATGACTGCCCTGCAGAGAGTTTCCTGCCAGGTTCAGGACCAGTGCTTTTGACTCCTACATACAGGAGGATATGAGCACCGCTTCAGAGAGCGTTTGGGCACTCTGCTTGATGGCTGTTCCTCTGCCAATTCTCCATCAGAATATCTGCTATGACGGTAAAGCATGTATCGGTGTCTGGTGACTCTTCCCTCCATTTCAGTGGGTGCCTTGGAGAAAAAAGGCTGCAAGTTTTGAATGTGCAGCACATTTAGTATTCTGTTGGGATTGTTTATGCTCAGCAAATCAGAAGATCTTACAGTTTCCCTTGAAATGAGGGATAAGAGCGATAATTCTTTTCTGAGTTCTTTTCTGAATTCCAATGCAAGCGGAGCAGGGAGGATTTCTCAGAAGTGCGTTGCAGTTGCAACATCAGCGGTTCATCCAGCCCAGGGAGGATCCGCAGCTGGTGCTGAGCTGCTCTGATGGCTCATGGCCCTTCAGTCAGCCTTCCATGTCAAAAGAAATGAGGAGCCACCGCCTGAGTTTTTTTGTCTGCGTTCTACCAATTCCCAGATGTTGTGACCTGGATTTACCACACTCACATTTTCAACGCTGTTCCCAGTTTATAATACGGTCAGAGCTGACTGTCTCAAATGCTGTCTACTCTACTTCCAAATTTTTATGCAATTTAAAGCGAATGCGTTATCTGTGATTCATCTGGAGTTGTACTCATCTAGGGGAATCACAGCAGCCTAACCTAATGGCGTGAAACGTGTGCCAACTTTTCCCTCCCTTTTCTGGTAATTCCCTTCTCCCTTCCTCCGCTCAAGTCCTTTTTGGCTTTCTTTGGTTTTCTAATCCCTGCCTTTGAGAGTGTTAGATTGCATGGATTATCTGCTAGAGGTCCCACAGGCTCTTTGTCTTCTTTGATGATTCATCTGTACGATGCCTCCCTTCATATGGTTTCCTGCCTCTCTTTCAGAGAACAGGCAAGGCTAAAAACGCTGTAAAAAGAAGGCACAAGGCAGAGAACATGCTTCTGCCTTCTCACATGCAGTTGTTAAACAGTAAAAAGGTGAAGGTCCAAAAGGAGATACTTCTGCCATTGAGAGGGCAGACTAAAAGCACCACATGGGATACGATTTTACAGTAAAAGAAATGCAATCTTTCATCTTTAGAGTACAACCTAGAGTGCAAAACAGCACTTTAAGAGGAGAACTAAATTCATGTAAGAAGTATTTAGCAAGGGAACTTATTCATGTTTCTTTATTCTTGAGATTTCAGTTGCACAATCAGGAGATGCTTGACCTTCGCTCTTGAGAACTTATTTTTACCAAACTCATCATTTTGGTAGCTTTGACTGCCTTCAAGTAGAACATTAAATGAGATGGCAAACATCTATCACAGAAGGTTACTTTTTTTCCCTTCCCATTTCACTCTGAGAGGAGACTGGTTTCTGTGACCTAGGCTCTGTTTCTATAGGAAAAAAGAAGCTAAATAATTGTATGTAGCATGGGGAGCAACAGTTTGGATTCACCATAGGCATTAGCTCCCATGGGAATTTATCCTGCAGCCCCAGACCCACCCCTCATAAAGCTTTCTCCTGCACAGAGATAATTCAACTATGATGTAAAATAAATTCCAGGTAACCAGAGGAGCAGAACTGGTTTAGTTCAATTCTGGCAGAACAGGCATAATTCAGAAGTACGTGGGATATATAGATGTGCTGAGCCCAGGGGACCAGATTCTCTGAAAATAAAGACTTTGGACTGAATTTGGTATTGTGTGGAAAGGCAGGTTGGAGGCTGTAAGTTTCATGTCACTCAGTGATAGGGGGATGTGTGCTGCTACATTCTGTACTAGTTGGTGTCTTCCAGGCACTGGATATTAATAAGCAGACCCATCAATCAAATTGGATGGCAAGGACATTCTTCTGTGAGGTCAGAACAGAACAATCTTTTAGCCATCTGGAAATGTTAAAAAAAAATCATCCACAGGTGCTCTTAATTCTTTAAGGAATCAAAACCCCACTTGCAATAATATCAGTTATAGGTAAAGCACTGTGGCCATAAACTTCAAAAGGTTTTTCTTTTGCCCATCCGCGTAATTCCATCCTGCTTGGTTTTAGCTTCACTCAACTGTTCTTTATCCATAAGCTGATCTTACCTGATTATGTTGTGATCTCAGTGATAGAGGTCTTTGGAGCAAAATATTGTCATCATCTACGTATTATTGCTCCCTGTAGCTGAAACAGCTTCTTGTCTGTTCTCTTGATTTGTGATAACAAAACTTGGAAAAGTGTGATTCACCCCAGCTATGAGATTTTGCTTATCCTCACGTCCATATGTTAAGAGATTAAAGTAACAGATTCTGAAATATCTCACATCCTTATTAAAGCACATGGTCAGCTGTGAGAGTTGTGGGTATAATGGTACTTGAAGAGTGTAGAGTTATGGCTGAGTATCTGGCATGCTTTGAGGAGGTAGTATGGGGCCAAGCTGTTGTCTTGCTCAACTTAGTCTTACGTGTGTTTCAGCACATTTGGTTCCATCCAAACTGTACTGCAGCGCAGGCTGAATAGAAATTGTGTCTTGCACGAATGCCTGTGGTTTCCCTCTGTGGTTCCTCCTGCTCCTTTCCTTGACCTGTAGCATGAGCTGACCTAGCAGCATTTACTTACCCCAGCTGTTCTTTAACCATGGACCCTGGGAGCGCTGTGGTTCAGCAAGAGTTCCAGAAGGCAGCCCAACTAGTCCCCATTTCGCTGCTTTGTATGGGAAATCCATCCTAACAGGGCATCTGAATTTTTGGTGTTTGACTGAACATATGTGCCAGAGTAGTTACCTAAGACTGTCTTACGTGCTGCTGAAGGTAGTCTCAGGGTGGCTATTAATGTTGATTGTAAGCCCCAAAGTAAAGCAGTTCTTTTCATGCCAATTTATAAGCTAGTTTAGTGGATTGCACGTGGAAAGGTCATACAAGATTTAAAATATTGATATATCATGATGATAACAATAATATTTCCCCTCAATACAACTGCAGGTCTGAAGTCTTACCTGCACAATTCCATATGCTTTCTGAATCAATTATATTTTAGAGTTTAATGAACTAGAGACTTTAGCACTCTATTTATTTCCTTGGCACTGTACCTTCTCCTCATTTACAGCACCCTTTATTCACTCAGACCTCCAAAGGAATTGCCACTTGTATATATTTATAATCATAAAATTCCTCTACATCAGTAACTTCTGGAGTTTTGAAATCTCTGTATTTTGGACATTTAGGAGGCAAAAGATGTATGGCAGTTTCATTCGCTCACACAAGTTAATAGTGGTGTCTCTGCTTCGAGAAGCACAAATTTCTGTAATACATGCTTTTTTTCTTCTTTGACATTTTTGAGTGCATGTGACGTTGGTAAAGGACACCAGTCCAACAGCCCCAACCCATCGAGTCTTATTTGCAGAAGAGTGGTGTTGTGGATGGCATGGCTGTGAGCTTCCTTCCCTGCAGTGCCCTGAGCTGTGTCATGAAGAAACCGCTTCACAGAATCATGAAAGAGCCTCTGTTAAAAATGCTACCCTGGTGTGACAGTGATGAGGATGGGTCTTTGCTGTCAGCGTTAACCTTCAAGGAAGTAACCGACTCCAGCAGTTCGCTGGGTATCCAGCAAACGTTAAATACGAACAACTTCCAGCTCATGCTGAACCCAGACTGAATAATGAGATGATGTGAACGAGTTAACTGAAAAATCCGATGGGTTCAGGTGTCTCTCTGGAATTTCCCCGAGTGTCAAAGTTGTCAACTTTAGTAATAACATAGAATAGCTCTTCTCTTTCTGAAGGTTTTTCATTATAGCTTTGTATTAATTGATGAGCTACGTGAGTACCATGGGTAATTCACTATATATTTGCTTACATTTCTACTGACAACATTAGTTACAATTGGATTATTTGAAATTATATTTCAGAGGAGAAAAGTTTTCTGTTTTCAGATATGCAGATGTTTGCAAGAGTTTCTTGATCCAAAAAGACTAACCAGCCGTCTCCAGTCTGAGGGGATTTTCTCAATTTTATTTCCCTGCTTTGACGTCTCAGCCATGTGTAAAATTTTTATATTGTATTCCTGGGCTTCACTTTATCGTGTATCTCCTCAGCATTTTATTCCTTTTATGACAGATGTGTTTTTCTTGATTCAGAAATACCAAATGACTTGGCTG
Organism: Pedionomus torquatus; assembly: GCA_013398155.1. Taxonomy (NCBI): domain Eukaryota; kingdom Metazoa; phylum Chordata; class Aves; order Charadriiformes; family Pedionomidae; genus Pedionomus; species Pedionomus torquatus. Next base: position 41,203 of record VZRU01020006.1, on the reverse strand, counting down.
ATCAGTCATGGAGATCTGGCATACTGACATGGACACTTCTTCAAACAAACTCTCAATAAGTAATTTACAGTAGATGCCAAAGTTATAACCATTATTTTGCTACCTTCTTACCAGAATTAGCTTGTTCTCTGGGTGGGGCCTAACAGTGGAGTCTAAACTTTCATCTCTGTGTTTGTTTGAGGCAAAAAAAACAAACAGCGGCATACAGATGGGTTTTTTTCCCATATCAAGTTTGATTTCTCAAAAATCAAGTTTGATTTGTTAAATACAGAGTGTGTGTTTATCATTTCCAGTTCATTAAAAGTTAATGTGAACTAAGAAGTATCTGTAATTCTGTGAATTCCAGTGAAGTCTTATGAAATAGATTATCTTTTCAAAGGGATAAGAAATGTGATAAAAAAACAGTGTAACATTAAATAAGAACTACTTATCTCAAAGCCAAAAGGAAAGACTAACCGGAAAACTCAACTGAAAAATATTTCAGGGTTTTTTTTTTTCTGAGACTTACACTGCATTTGTGTTTTCATTTTGGGGAAAGAACACTGCTGACACGCTGTGTTACAACTTGAGTTTTCCTTGTTTGTAGTGCCAGGACCAAATTCCTCTGGTGACAATGGCATCAGCTTTGCCATGATAATGATGGCCTGGGTGGTGATTGCACTTGTCTTGTTCTTGCTGAGACCCAGTAACCTGAGAGGATCCAACACAGCCGGAAAGCCAACCAGCCCACACAATGTAAGTGCCTCTTCACGTGCCGTGCAGGGAGACTCTACAATAGTTTATATATATTTGGTTTCAATGCAGACTATCTTACAGTCATATTTTCAGGACATTTTTTTCCTGTATTTTCTCGGAACTCCATTAGCAATGCAAATGAGTAAAACCAAAGTGCCAGTAGATTCGCGAAGGCCAACTGTGAGGCCCACCATGAGATGGAATCACTACAGGTGACTGAGTGTGGCTCATAATATTCTCTGGACACTGGCTGTCCCTGGCTGGGCCTGGCTCCTGCCTTCTTCTGTACCAGGGAAAAATCACAGCTTTTAGAGAAGTCAGTAGACAGAATTACAGAATTAACTAGGAAGGTGATCTTTTTCTAGATGTGGGATCATGGAAAAGTCCCTATTGGTGCAGGAAACAGTGCTATTCTCTGATGCTCATGTACTCTGAAACAGATACTGAAAGATCCTAAAAGAAAGCGTAATGTAACTCTTTGGAGTTCTTCTTCAATTGCTAAATCCTCTTACGTGAAGCGCTTTTTCTAATCCTCTAAGTGTTTTTTGGGTTTTTTTTCCTTCTTTTCCTCCTTCCTTCCCCTCAGGGTCAAGAACCACCCGCCCCACCAGTGGACTAAAGCGTAAAGGTATTGGAAAAGTTCCGCAGCTAAGACCTTGCACGACCAAATGAACGAAGTGACCAGATTACTCCTAAACTCCATTCGATACTGTTTTCTTTTCTCATTTATATAAAGCAGAATTATCATTCAGCAGTTATCTTCATGAACTGCTTTTAGCAACTTCAATTTTAAGTTAATTTTTGCTTTGTATGTTATTACAATTCCTAGTAGATTGTAATTTCAATAATGATAAGGCGTTGCAGGGGATTTTTGATTGTTACTGTTACTGTGGACATTCCACGCAGTCTCTTTCTGTTACAATGATCTTGATTTCTTTGCAGTGATTTTTGATATGCATTGAAAGAAAAAGAAAATCCCTGTGCATCTATAATAATGGAAGATTACTGACCTTTCTTCAGATTAATCCATATTTTTCTCCAGTATGCTTTTGAGAGTTATATTATGGTTGCAACTATTAGCTTAGTAATGTGATGAAAAATTGAAATTATTTTGTATTTGCCCTGGGTTCAGAGCAGCTTTTAGTCTGGTCTTTGGACGACTGACATAGTTTTCAGGGTTGTTGGCAAAAGCACGGATTGTCCACTAGAATTATTCTATGTGTGTGCGTGTGTGTGTGTGCGTGCAAATAAGTGAATGTGATAATTGCCACTGTCAAAGTTTTGAAATATATATTGGGAACTTTACACAAGAGATTATACCACCAAAAAAGAAATTAATTTAATCTTGTTCAATAGCAAATTATGGATCTTATATGTTATGTTATCCAAAAAATGTGTTCCAAATCCAGATTTGTTTACTTACAGACTTCCATGAAAAGAGAAATTTAGTGAGAAGAACTCTGTAGAATCTTCTGTCCTGGTATAGTCTTTTAATAATCAGTATCTCAAGTTTTTAGCCATGGTGCAATGTATATTGGACAGGATGAAATCACACCAAGAGGTTACTGAGGTTACCAGCTTTCGATATATGACATATACTGGATATTCAGGTTTTTTCACCTGTATGTGATCAGCAATTCTTAACATTTCATCCTTATCTACTGGTTGTATTTGTAGAATAACAAACTTGCAGGTGACTACATACAGCATGTCTTTTCCCTCTAATAATTGTGTGTATGTGCGGTGTGTTCACATGTGTGTATGTGTGGCTGTGCACATACCTGTGCACATCTCCCATTGTAGCAAATGGGAATGACTTTTTTATGTACATTAATTTAAGAACATTTTAAAGATGTACAGAAAAGTGACACTGTATATTTTTCTTGATCAATTTGAAAAATTGATGAGAATAATGTAAAGAACATTTTTATGTTACCAACATGAAGCTTCTTCCCGTAAAGGTCAATGGAACACACGTATGGGAATCCAAAGCCTTATTTTACAAACCTTTATTCTGGGAGGACTTGAGTTATGGAGTTATGGAGCTGAAGGGACTAGCTGTTAGGATGCTTAAAGGTTTGTATTAACAGGCTCTAACAAAAATCTCACATCAGATCCCATGGTTGACAGACGCAGGGTTTTCCTCCTCAGGGTAAATGGTGGGCCAGCTAAGCCTCCTTGTAAAGGTGCAGCAAAGACCTGAAGAAAGGCTTCTGTAATTTGGTGTAACTGCCCTTTGAATTTCTGTGGAACGGTGTGCTCCAAAGAGTAGGAGCATGTGTAAAAAAAAAAAAAAAAAAAAAAAAGAGAAGATTGGGCCAGGTGCTCTCAGTGACATCAGTGCGGTGCCATGTAAAGTGATGGAGCTGCAGCAGAGAAGCTGAGAGAATTTGTCCTATTATGTCTGAAGGTGTACAGGCCACAAACACTGTGTAAAGGTGTCGCTGGGACAAGCAATCTGACTGTGCTTTGCTTTTTGCCTTCCGTGTACATTTATGTTTGGGATACTGTTTCGAACAGAACAAGTAATACAGCATCATTTGTTTGAACCAACATGAAAAAATATATATATAATCTCCTGCAATGACCTCTTCTCCGAGTAATTTTGGCCCGACTTCTTCACTATCCAATGCATAAAACAGGCTTCCAGTCGATTAAAAAGCCAACAGAGAGGCGTCATTTCAGCCAGAGCGTCACTCCTCATCCCACTGGAAGTTGGTGAGATGTAGATCCACTGTGAGGATCGGTCTCGCTTTACTCTAAATGTCTGTGTATGTGTTTTTAAAACTCACCACGTGCACCCGGCTCTAACAGTCTTAGCAACTGAGCTTTGTGTTCAGAGTAATGTTGTGTTTTACATTTAAATGAACTGTCTTTGCTTGAAATTCCTCTAAGTAATTGTCCCAGTGATTTTATACATGTATGCTTTCCTCATGTAAATTGCTATTTTAAATTTTCTATGTAAAAGAAAAAACATTGGAAATATTTTATTGTAAAATGTTTTACTAAAGAGCCAGGCCACTATCCCATGTCAATATATATGCCTTTTAAATTCAGATACTCTCTCCAAGATACAACCCTCGGATCACCACTCTTAATTGAAACAAATCGTAGGACTGCATTTTGCCACTCTTATTTGTGTTAAATAGTGCCTTACTCATCAAGTAGTTGCACTGAAGTTGGTGGGACTACTCTGAGATAATGTACTAGTAGCAGCTTTAGTAAGGGTGGCAGAAATCTGGCCTTTAGTGACGTCGTTTGTGATGAAATAATTATGTCATGGTTACAGATGTTCATGATAAATTTTGAGAAGAAATGTGGAAGAGATTAGTGGTATGTGAAGCTTCAGGATATGATTAATTCCGTAATGAGAGTTTTAAGCTTGGTCAGTAAGAGGTACAAGTTATGGCAACTTGGGAAATGTGAAGGGAAGTTTACAATTATACCTTAGCTTAGAACTTTGTTAAAACAATAGTATTTTTAGAGTCTGCTTAACACAATTATTATGCTCTGAAATGAGAATCATATGTATTCATGTATTGTCTGCAGATCACTTAGCCTTGTAATGTTCATGATTGAAAAAGGAAGAGTGATGATGTGATGTACCTAATGTAAATTGGTGGTTTAAAATGTCTGAATTACGCCAAACAAAAAATCATCTGTGCCATTTGCGGTTTCCTAGTAATCTTTTACTGAGTACTCGGATTGGGATAAAGGGCTTGTACTATGCACTTTTTATTGACTTAACAAAATAAATAGCAATCATTAGTAATCTTTTGTCTATGTCTCTTAGTCTTTATATATAGTCTCTGCATAGGGCTGCACCAGCCTATCAATTTCTATGGTAGTTTGAAATCATCTAAAAATAAGTATCAGTAAAAATAGCGTGTCATTTGTATAAATTTGAAAACATAAATTCTAACTTTTTAAATGGAAATTTGCCTTCTGTATGTCCGGCAAGTCAGAACAAATTATAAGCGATTTCCAAGGTTTAAGATGCTTTGATGACCAGCACAGATGTGTCTGCCTTTGGCTCTTCAAAGTGATTGTGCAGCCTTGGAAGTCAGAAGTACTATAGTAAGAAAAGTAATGCCAGAGGCCAAGTATGCCAAATATGTTACTTCATTTTAGATCAAATCCTACTACTTCAGTATTTGCAGTCTATTTTCTAGTCCCAGTACTTAGCAGTGTTGTACCCAGAGCTGCTCCAGGGAAGCAAGGTGCTCCAGCGGCCCCAAGGCTGCATGTAGAGGTAGTAGAGCCCTGCTGCTTCCTCACTGTTCCCATGGGGTGCAGCACTCCTCTTCCTCTAGCAGCAGAGCATGAAATGCTGAGCACTGCTTCAGCAGCAGCTGATATCTCACAAGAGGGATTCCTGCATTAACCCAAGGTAAAAAGGGAAAATACCAGAGGAGCATTAGGGTTTAAAATAATATACAGCTATCCAGAGGTAGTGCTAATAGATACCAGAGAATCAGGAATCTGAATTTATTTTTAGTAATAATCATAATAATGAAATACTAATTTAATAACAAGTGGTTTTGACATCTGAGTCAATTTAGAAACTGTATGATCTTAATCAGAGATCGTTAATGTCTGCTCATCAGGGCTCACCCTTTTACTTGAACATGAGGTTATAAATAACCCCTAAACTAAGCTAAACTTTACTTATAAGTACGCTTCTTAAAATATTTGCCAATTAGGAAAAGTGATGCAGAAAGGAAGTTACGGCAAATTTAAATTAACTAGGTTCATGAGGCCTGGCTGTTCAGGACTGTAAGTGGAGAAGATTACTATGCCCCAAAGCCTGAAAAAACTCTGTATCCTATCTAGGATGTTTGGAAGAAATAACATCAAGGCGTTGCAGCAAAACATGCCATGAAAACATGGAGAGGGTTCTCTGCTTACATTATTTCTCCTTCTGCTCTTGTTCAGTACTAGCCAGCAGTGCAAAGATGTGGACCTTGGGGTGGGGGAAGAAGCAGACTGTCCCAACCATGAACCACATCCTCATGTCTAGAACAGCAGAGCTCCATTGGCTTCCAGGGAGTTGGACTGGGTGTCAGCTGAAGATCTGTCTCTCTTCATATAAGAATAACTCAATTGATACTACTTGAACTTCTCTCAAATTTATTGCCAACTCCCATAGCAGGCACATTGTAGTTAAATGTAATGACTAGAAGTATCTGGCTTCCACATTACCTTTTTAACATCCAGATAAGAGTGTTGGTCGAAGAGGGTGTCTGAAAGAAATGCATTTCAATACATGACAATAAATATTAATTCACCATATATATCCAGCTTTTTAAAGATTTCACTCTTCTTGCTTGCATGGAAAGTGATATTATAAAATATTTTATGCAATGTCGATTGAAAATACAGTGGTCATTTCTAATCAAAGATCACAAGCAGCAAGCTTTAAAAGAAAACACTCTTGCATTTATGTGTTTTGTTATTACATCCTCCAAGCTATAAATGATGAAATGGAGGAATAACTTCTGTGGCTGTAGTCTTCAGACTTAAGCCTGATTTAAAATTCCTGAAGCTTATTATCTTCTGATTCAAAAAATACTCTTAAAATGTAACAGAAGATATTAGAGCCAAGAAAATGTTTCTTAAGCAGACCAACAAAAAAAAGCCCCACCATAGTACAACATTCTGAAGTTCAGATCATTGCTTTGATACAAAAAGTAAATTTTAGAAAAGATGTAGGAGCCCAGTTTGAACCAGAACTTGTAGATGAAGTGATAAATGACAAAATGAGTATGACTGGCAAGAGAATGATTCACAAAAGCCCCTGCAGGGCTGGACACTACACCAAGCACTGCATGTAACACATCAAAATCTGCTTTGTTGTTATGATGATGGTGAGTAAAAATCCGGTTTCGTCAGCTTTCCTAGTGATTTCACGCAGCCTTGTTTTCCATCCTCAGTTTCATATAAATGAAATAGAAAATCCAATCATATTTCCCACTTCATAAAATATTAGCTGGTAATTTGAATCACAAGTGCATCTTGTCTCTGACACCCCCTCTGGGTGTATGCTTCTTTCGGGTCCCAGTATGTGAGGGAAAGAGATTAAGCCAAATTTGCTCTGAGCTACACTGTAACAGTGGATCAAGTCTTCACCTTATTTTCCGTGAACAAGTGTTGAGGCAATGGGACAACTCGGCTGAGTAAAATCCTTCAAACAAGTCATGCTACAAGATGATTTCTCTCCAATGGGGCTGTGATGACAAGCAGTGCTTTATCTGGCTGTTCTGATGTCTGATGTAATGTGTGTGGTTTCCAGCACATCAGAAGAGAGGAGAGAAGAGGAAAAAAAAAGGGGGTGGGGTGGGAGAGAGAAAAACAAACAAAAAAAGAGGTATTTACTAAACAATAGATAAAGCCATCAAATATAATCATGCCGGGGGGAAAGTGTGAATAATTTCTGTATATACTGAGAGATTTAAATAATCTAATTAGAGGAAGGTCATACACTGGAAACCAAAACATTGTTGTGCAGGAACTAAAAGAGGGTTTGCGAGGACATTTTCATCAGTTTTCAGCGTAGCCTTCCTCTGATTTTTAAATGTTACTTTAATCCTGCATGGCTTTTAGTTTTTATTTATATTGCAATATTGTTCACAAGTCCAGCTGAAACTATTGCCTAGATGTTTTGGGCCCTACACAAACAGGCATTTGTCTCTGAGCAGAGGCTCACTACGTTTTGAGACAGATTTTACCAATAACTGCGTTTTGGGGTGCTGGTCAGCACTAAAAAAAATATTATATTGGATTAATCATAAACTGTCTGGGCAAACTGTCAGATGGTACAGCAAAGTCAAAGTTCTGCTGAGCTGGAGAGGTGAGGAGAAGGCATGAGGAGGGACGTGCCAGGCAGAAAATGTCTCTCATAACAACATGTAACTGTGGGTCTGCGCAGTTAACTGTTATGGTTGGCTCTGAGCACATGTAGGAGCTCAGGCTCTCAGCTGCCTGTGTCCAAAACTGATGTGTGGCTTGCTTTGTGCAGCTGTTGGAGCCTTTTCCAGAGGAACACGCATGCCCGGTCCCACACATCCCTGCATAATCTCTTTAGCTGCGTCTCCTTCCTTCCTCTTAGCCTTGTAAAATACAAAGCACGGATTCAAATACCGATCCAACTGGTCTGCAGGCCAGTCTCCTGGGCACTTTTGTGCCTCGGCCTGGGACTGTTGCCAAGGAGCTCAGATTTCCCTGTTACACGTGGGGTTGCCTCCTGGTTCTGCTGTGTCAAAAGTTAAAGAAAGACTTTATAAGCAATGGTAGTTGTTAAATCTGTCAGATGTCAGTCTCACAAACTGATTGCACAAACACAGCTGCCATTAGTTAATGATCAGCTAAATCTGCTGGGGAATTAGTCTGATATTAAACACTCCCTAGACAGGATTAAAAAAACCCTTCTTTCACATCCAGGGTTCCTTCCTGGCTTGTCCTCTCACCTCCAACATCTGGATGCTGGCCAGAAGATTATGCTATCATGCACTCACTTGCCCTTTCTTCTCTTCCCTTCTCCCAAATGCTTCATAAATCACAGCTTCTCTTTTGCACAATGTGACAAGCTCATACATGGGAGGTGAAGAGTGCCCCATCCACCCACCTTTGGCATTGGGATTGCCCTTCGTTCAGCGGTTTCTGGAAAGGCAAAGGTAAGGCCCCGAGCCCTCTCCCCTGTTTCTCACACAGAGAGGAGAACACAGGGTCCGCTCTCACACTGGTCCGTGCTCTAGCCATCAAGCTGTTATATTAAAAAGACATTACAACTTTCCTTGCCCAAGCTTTTTGAATGAAGCAGCTTTCAATCTTCGGCTGCGTGCTGCTTGATCCTACTGGCATTAGCCTTTGCTCATCGAGTTCAGGGCGATGATTGTGTATAGCAAAGGGATTGCGCTTTTTCAGGATCAGAACAAGTTCAGATGTGAGGCAAGCAACTGAAATTCTCAGGCCAGATTAGACCAAGGCAGAAGATGTACCCTTAGGTAACTAAGGAAATGTATTATCAAAACTTGGGAGTATGTTTTGGTTTTATACACCAGAGACAAGGTTATTAACTACATTGTTAACCCTGTCCTACGTGTATCTGTAGCCTACAATTTACAAATATCTCTAAAAACACCTATTCTCCTCAAGCAGGTGCATACAAATTCTAATAGTCACCCTTCTTGGACATGGACGCTTCCACAAATTACAGTTAAAGCTGTTCAATATCAGGGTCTGAAAAAATGATCTCCTGGCAGGGTGTGTAAATGAGCAGTGTTCTTGGAAGTATCAATTACTTACAGGTAAACTATTATGCAAACGACAATCTTTAAAGCATGAAATTCTGGATGGATGGAACCCCATTTCTCTCAATTTTCATTCGAAATAACCACACATAGGAATGTAACTGAAAAAAAACCAACCCCAACAAACAAAAAAAACGCCACTGAGATGAACCCCGTAGGGCTTCCATAAGCTTTACTGCCTTTGCACAGTGTTGTAAAAAATTCCGCATACTGGTAAACAATGGGTCTGCCTGAACGGAAAAATGGAGGAAACCCCACCCGGTAATTCAGAATTTATTCAGTAATGAGAGGGGTGACCCAAGCTCCCTGCTTTTTTCATTGCAGTGAGTTTGAGCCCTGCAATTCTCCCCTGCTGGCATTGCCCTCACCACCAGAGCATAGGCCATAGGGAAACAAAAGCAGCCCTTGTCATCTTTTCTGGGGAAGCCGTGCAGTTCTGCAGAAGATAATTCAAGATTAACATCCTGAGGGGGTGGTAGGGGAGTGGTGACAGTGTAATCTATTAGTGAAGGCCCTTTCCTAAGAGAAAAGAAACTGGGGGCCATTGCCTACTCCAAGGACTGCTCAGACACCGGAAACAGTTCTAAAATAATTAACTACAAACCAGGACTTTTTACTCATAGTAAAGGGTCATAATTACCAAGCTGGAAAGGTACTTGCTTCCTATCTCCATGGCAAGCTCAGCATAGTTTGCAGGTGGAGAATTAGATCCCCATGTTTCCATGTAACCCACTGGACCACAGCACTCTTCTGAGATCCATTATCAACGCCCGCAGCCAAGGGAGGAGAGAAGCTCCTGCCCTTATTCTTAGCAAACGCAGCAAGTAGGAGGTACTAGCTGTCTGTAATGAACTCTTAACTACCCATACGTACAGCAACATGCGGAGGCAGCTCCTTCTCACAAGCATGGCCTTGCACAGTGACCACCCCTGTGTTTAAAGTCAGTTCCTTGTTTGTCATGGTTCGTACCTTCCATACCAACACCCTGTGGGGACCGTGCAAAGGATCTGAAGTGGATTTGGCCCCGCCGAGAGAGCAGCAGGCGTGTACAGAGCGACCAGATGAAGCTCCTAGTGGTAAAAGTGTATGTGTTTACGGCTAAGCTGAGACCTAAGGAGATCTTGAAAGGTCGTTTTGAAGATGACGGTATGGATAAGACTGCCTCAGTACTGAGAGCTCAGTGAGCTTCAGTTTACTTGCTTTGCCTAGGCTTCCCTGGAAGAAAAGGGATGTGTTCAAAATTGAGACATCTGTGCAAATGAGCAATGAGACAAGGCGGTACTTGTTTTTACTTCAGGATAGACAGGGTAAACCCTGCACCTTCGCCAGGCAGCTCTTCGGCTAACCACATCGACTCCACCAGGAGCCCGCGCTGAGATTGCAAACCTCAGTGGGCTCTGTCAGTACAAACGCACATATTTTACGGCACCATTTCTGAAGGACCAGTGAGCTACAGTGTATAATCACTTGTCAGCACAGACTCTTCTAGGGAGAGATAAGATCCTCTACAGTAAAGTAGTAACTGAGTAAAGTATAAGACAGAAATAATGATTCCAATTGATTTTTTACGTACTTTAACACCGGTGGGCAAAAACACCATATAGGAAGAAGGCAATACTTCTTTTGCATTGTTAACAAGGATGTACAGATATTATCCACCTAATTTGGCAACAGTTAGCATAGAAATAGTAATCTGTTAAAAGCATAAATGACTGCAGCGTTGCAGATGCAGCAAAAGAACCCCACAGCTTCTAAGAGCATAAATGCAATGGAGAAACGTGGCAGATTTCTCAGCCTTCCTGCCCCATTCAGATGGAGTGTAGCAACAACACATCACGTCTATACAAAAGCCAAGGGTTGAGAGCTTTAACACAACGGGAAAAGAGATCTTGGGGCAGCACCAAGGTCACAGGGGTAAGAGCACACCCTCGTTATTTCCCCACTCTGGCAACATTTGCCATCTAGACTTCAAAGGCTGTTATTTCACCGTTACCTATCGGCCTTTCTGTTCACCTGTCTTTGCTGAGATGACGTTGACCTACCGGAGAGAGAACAAACGTTGAGAACCGTGTTTCACCGCCGGCACAGCTGAGGGAGCAAAAACTACTCGTGCGCATATTCGACAAGCAAAACTTTATTTCTTGTATAAAAACACCCTGAGGTGGGAGAAGAAGGGGGAGAGGCCGCTCCCTTACCCCACTGGTGTCAGATGAATTCCCCTGGCAGCCCTGCCCTGACACCGGGCAGTGGCCGCAGGCCCGGGCGAGCAAGGATAACGAAGGAAATGAAGGAAATTAATAATGAAGGAAAGATGCCCAAACCCGCTCACGGTCCCGCCGGAGGCGGCGAGCGCCCCGAAAGGAGCCGCTCTCCCTCCCTCAGGGCTGAGGAAAGAAACCGCGGCGGCGGGGGCCGGAGACCCGCCCAGGCCCTGTGGGTCCTACCCGCAGTCCTCAACCCAGGGTCAGGGTCAGGCCCGGGCCCAGGCCCAGGCCCAGGCCCCGGGTCAGGCCCCAGGGTCCAGGCCCC
>VZRU01020006.1:5467-29482 GCA_013398155.1 Pedionomus torquatus | reverse complement strand
GGTTGTTTCCCCCCGGGGAAAGGAGGAGCCGGGGCCGGCCTCGCTCGGCGTCCCCGGGATGAAACAACCGCCTCAGCCCCGCGGCGGCCCTTTAAATAGCAGCCGCCGCCGCCTTGCTCGTAGCGGAGCGCTGCCCTGGGCTTGCTGAGCATCCTCATCTCATCTGCGGCGGCGGGACCGCGCCTCACCCTCGGTAAGTCTCTGGGCTGCGGGCCCTTCTGCTGCTTTCCCGAGGGGGCGGCGGCCTTTCCCGCTTCCCCTCAGAGCGTGGGGCCGGCTTGCGGCCGGGGAGAGCCGCTCTCCGCCGCTCCCCGCCCGGCCCCGGGGATGCGGGGAGTGGGGTGGGCTGCCGGCCCGCTCCCTCCAGCAGGGAGGAGGCGGCGGCGGTGGGGGTCGCGGCTTCCACGCCTTCTCGGCCGCTGGGCTTCGTAGAGATGGCGGGGGCCGGGCCGGGCCTGGGGGTCGCGGCCTTGCGGGGCTCTGCCGGCCGACCCTCCCCCGGGGAGTGCGGCGGCGGCGGCCGTAGCTCCTACCGGGGGCTGTCGTGGTCGTCGGCAGCTCCTCGGCTGGAGGGGGTGGTGTTTGGACTGGCAGGTATTTGGACTGGAAGGCTGCAAAGCCGCCACAGAAAGCGCTTCTCTGTGTCTGTGCTGGCCTCCTGGAGCGGGCGGGCTCCAAAGGCTTCCCGGGCAGAAGAGAGCAGGTACAGCTCATTTCTCATTTCAAGAGAATATAAAAAAAAAAGTTTCTCTCTGGCAGTATAATAAAAAATTCCCTTTGATTTCCTTAAATTATTGACCAGTGTCTTCATTAATAACTCTTGATTCTTCTTTTTCCTCTTCCTCTTACTAGAGCAACCATGTTTGAAATTAAGAAGATCTGCTGTATTGGTGCTGGTTATGTTGGTGGGCCAACCTGTAGTGTTATTGCACAGATGTGTCCCAACATCAAAGTTACCGTTGTGGATGTCAACGAGGCCAGGATCAATGCCTGGAATTCAGATACCCTCCCAATCTATGAGGTAAATGTGTCTCCCTGTTGCCTCTTCTTCCAGTCGGTGTTGCATTTGCTTCCCTCCCACCACATGGTGTTTCCACATGGCCCACTTCTAAAGCTTAATGAGTATAGCACAGTGATGCCCTTCAGAAAGAGTATTCTGGGACAGCTGCTTGTCGCTACTGCTCATTAAACGAGGTTTTTGAAATTACTTGCCTGTAGCAGACTTACAAAGTTTTGAAGGATTATGTATGAACAGCCTCATAAGGAAAAATGTAACTATTTATATATAGTGAATTGTGCTAAATCGTGCTTTCTTTTGGGACCCATTTTAATCAAAGTAATATCTATAACTGAGTAAGAAGACTCTCTGCTGTGTTGTAGCATAATATGCATGTATAATACTGGCATGAATAAGCTTTATTCCCTTCCTGAATACTGCCAAAATCCGATCTGAGCTGGCCATTTTAACCGTGTTGTAAGATGTGAATAGTCATGTTTCTGACTCACTTGTACCATGAAGTTCCAATCTGGCCTGGGAAGACTAGGCTAGATAAAAACTATTTTTAAATGTATCACACTGTCACTCCTTCCTTACAAAATCACTTTAATTTGAAGATTTAAGGCATTTTTCTTTTTCGCTTCTTGTTATTTTTCACTGTTATTTACCAATAAGGGATAGGTCTCTCTTTTCTGTATCTCACAAAAGAATGAAGGAAAGTTTGTTGTGTTTGTTTTTTTATAGGTTTGTCTTCTTTTGTTTAATGGAAGTGAAAATTTATCTTTACTCGGCTCCCAAGGGCAAGGCATGTTGCTTAGTACTAACAGTTACTCTTTTGCTGTACGGAGTCTTCTGAAATCTGGTCTGTGCCGTATGAGAAGATCATGAAAACAAGTATTTTTTCTATAAACACTTAGACTGAATGAGTTAAAGTAGAGTTAGTCTTGGCATAATTTAGTGGGTGGTGGTTTGGTTTTGAGTTGTTGGGGTTTTTTTAAAACCCACCCCAAACTCACAACATCTGTTTCTTGGAATGATGTTCTTTACTTACAAAGAATGTACGAAAACTGCCAAGAATTAGTTCAGACAGTTGTAAAATTGAGTTGTTGTGCAGTGAGGGGCTTTTGGATTTTTAGGTTTGTTTTTTTTTTTTCTTTCCAGTGTCAGAAATGGTCTAGCAGGCTGCCTTTGTCTTTGTATTCCAGGAAGACCTCAGTTGGAACGTTTTATAGGTTATAACACATGTTGTTCTGACTGCACTGACCTTTGTTTCCCTTTTAAGTAGGTATTTGATATAAAGTGAGACAGCAAAAATGGCTTGCATAAGAGAGGTTCTGCTTTGTTTTCCTCTCTCCCTTTGGTGAACCTTTACCTTTATGGCACTTACTCAAGTATTTTATGTCATGATAGGCGCCTCTCAAGTTGGAGACCTGATTGCCAGGTTACAGCGTATTACTTTATTTTTTTAAAACAAAAAATAAAGGCTTCTTTTATCTCTGACAACTGTTAGCTAAATAATTTTGTAGACCATTCTAATACAGAGGATTATTCTTGTACACATGACCTCCTGTTCCTCTTGTCTGAGTGCAAGTGTTAAAAGAAGGGAAGGTATTCTGATGTAGTGTATGTCTTTGGAAAAGAATCTCATCAAATTGTGCCAGTGATTCTTCCATGCTGCAGGTGTAGTTCCATGATAAGTTTAATCTGATCCAAACATGAGTCTGTGTCAAAAGGAGTGGTCTTTCTCTCTTGTTTCTCTCCACTGCCTTTTTTTTTTTCCCCCACTGGATCTGGGCTTGCTAATTTGGTGGAGGGCTTCTTTATGGTTGGGGTTTTTTTGATGCTGAATCAATTTTGCATCTGGCATAGGGGAGAACATGGAATGCACAGCTGAGGGAAGAGGTGGTCCCAACTCTCCTCCTTTGTTTCCAGCCTAGGGAGTATTGTAAGAATTCACTTCTTGAATCTACTTCACATCACTCTATGGGTATATTTTTTTTAATTGTTGCTCGTGGTAACAGAATTGAGCACAGAAATAACTGGACCCTAAAATCCCATTGTGCAAATAACAATTCAGTGTGGCTGAAAGACTGAAGACGGCATTTTGAGTGTTTTGAATATGAAAGGGTTTTGATTTTTTTTCTTACTTTGTAAGTCTACAGAAGCCTTATTTTATATCTGGCAGATTGAAGACATACCACACTGAGGAAAAAGAACTTTTTGTATCTCAAATAAGCTATTTGTTTAGGCATGCAGTTTACTTTTCTTATAACTGCACTAACCTTAACTGCTGGGGTTTTTTTCTGCTTTTCTTTTTTTTTAGCCAGGGTTAAAAGAAGTGGTCGAGTCCTGTCGAGGAAGAAATCTCTTCTTTTCCACCAGTATTGATGATGCCATTAGAGAAGCTGATCTTGTATTTATTTCTGTAAGTTTGCGGGGAGAAGGTGGTTGTGTTGTGTCTTTGTTCTTTTTTTTTTTTTTTTTCTTGGCAAATTATTATATTGCCTTTATGTGAGGATGAGACCTTTTTGTCATACGGATTGTTAGTAATGTCATGTCACTGTGTTGCAATTTTCTCCTTGTCTTTCTGTGTACTATGGGAAAAGTGTTGAGTAAGACTTTTTTTATTTTATGTTTATCTTTTCCTTATAGCCAATAGAATGTTTGACAAATGAACAGGCTCTAAATCAAAGTTATAGTGTTAATGTTTAGCTTGGTTAGATGTGTGAGGTCTTAAAGCAGAACATAGTGCAGATCTGTTATTGCAGCGCACTACTAAAATCCATGGAACTCTAATAATATTAATACAGTTCCTAGATAAGGAGGCAAAATCATATACTGATTATTGGGTTACAAAGATGACTTATCTTTAGAAGCATTATTAAAAAGGTGTATTAATGGAAGAGAGGCTGGCTTTAATATTTCTAAGCTGTGGACACCACTAGCAAGAGGATCCAGTCAAACAAACAGTGTGGCTATTTGTAATCTAGAAGGCTGTTCCTAATGCAGAATCCGAAGTAATTGATTGCTATTCATCTTGGTAGGCCACAGTTGAGTTATTTTTGTTACTTATGTCCTCCCTCCATGAGAGGTCCTCTTTCCATGAGAGCTCCTCTTTATTAGGGCACCTCAGTACAGAGCTCTCTTTCTGATAGTATTTTTTTCCCTTCGCTAAGTCTAAAATGAATGTTACTTGCCTGGGTGACTGCCTTTTAGTGCAGGACATATATTGCCACCTGTCCTTGGCTTAAAACATGCTGTTGTGTTTTACATGTTGTTGCCATTTCTTCTTTCAACTTGTAATGAAAAGGGCCCTCTGTCTTAATCTAAGTGACGTGTTTTCCCTCACATTGCCTTTTCTGTGTGCTTCAGTATAGCAATTTTCAGCAGCTCTACACTTAGATTTCACTGCAAAGTGGGTTTAAACAGTAACTGCATTACTAGCTGCAAGATTCTTATAATGTAAATTTTTGCACTCATGTGGGACAGGGGGAAAAAAAGGTGGCTGGCTGTAATCATGAAGAAATTACTGGTGTTTCCAGAATAAGGACTAAGTTTAATCAAAGTGTGCAGAGCTGCTATGAATGGCTCTTGTTTAAATTCCATTTGAATAGGAGCCAGTAAGCTTTCTTTAGAAGACAAAATGGGTAATTGAGAAAGCCAATAGCTGTTCATCTGTTATAGTAGCTGGAATAATTCTGGGGTAGGAGCATGCTGGACTCTGGGAAAGAAAATATCTGTCACTTTTAAGAATTCCACCTTTTCAGTAGCTCTTGTGTTGAGACTTGTAACATTTCTTCTACCTCTGTGTATTTATAACTAGGTTAACACTCCAACAAAGACCTATGGCATGGGAAAAGGCCGAGCAGCTGATCTGAAATACATTGAAGCTTGTGCTAGGCGAATTGTGCAGAACTCAAATGGCTATAAAATTGTCACTGAGAAAAGCACAGTTCCAGTTCGTGCTGCAGAGAGCATTCGTCGAATATTTGATGCTAATACTAAGCCTAATTTGGATTTGCAGGTAAGAATAAGCTTTAAATCGTGTATTTAAGGTTGGTTGTTGCTTTCAGCTTTTATCAGTTGTTCTCTATTTCTGTGCTTGTAGGTGCTGTCTAACCCAGAGTTCCTCGCAGAAGGAACAGCCATCAAGGACCTGAAGAACCCAGACAGAGTGCTCATTGGTGGAGATGACTCTCCAGAGGGGCAGAAAGCTGTCCGTGCTCTTTGTGCTGTTTATGAGCACTGGGTGCCCAAAGAAAAAATCCTCACAACCAATACTTGGTCATCGGAACTTTCTAAGCTGGTCAGTGTTACTCACTGCTGTTGCCTGCAGTGAGCAAAGGGCGTAAGTGAGACAGAGCTCAGAAACATAAGTTCACTGACAGTGGGTGATGCAGCTAGGGAAGATAGATGAGGCTGGGAGGACCCAGAGTGTATGTCAAAGGATATTAATCGTTTCCTGTTATCTCAGTGGGGCTAATAGATGGTATCAGCTTTCCATGATATCCTTTCCTCACTTGTATTGCTGTGTTATTTATTACCAAAAGTAAACTTCCAGTGATGAAGAAACTGGTTACCATCATAAAACACTTCAAACTCTGCAGGTTAATCATTATGTTATTTTGCTTAGGTCTCTTTAGCTAATATTTATGTATGAAACTACTTATGTTACTATTTTGTATCTCAACACAGTGACATAGATACTAAAGTAATCCTTCCAGTAGTAACTCCCTTTGATATATGGGCATCTTGGTTTCTGAAAGAATCAAGCTCTCTTTACTATATTTGTTTGTTATTTTGGTTTTTTTTTATTTACAGGCAGCTAATGCTTTCCTTGCCCAAAGAATCAGCAGCATCAACTCAATCAGTGCTCTTTGTGAAGCTACAGGAGCAGATGTTGAAGAAGTAGCAAGAGCTATTGGAACAGACCAAAGAATTGGAAATAAGTTTCTCAAAGCTAGTGTTGGTAAATGACATATATATTTTTTCATTCTGCACTTCTGTTTAACACTGCAATGGGTCTTCTAGTGTTTCGAAGTGACCTGATTTTTTAAAAAAACTCCTATAGCATGAGTGTGTAAAAAAAAAAAAAAAAAAAAAAAAAAAAAAAAAAAAAAAAAAAAAAAAAAAAAAAAAAAAAAACCACCAACCCACAAAACTCTAGCACACTAGCATAAATCAGTTTTTCTGGTAAAACTTCTAGGACTGAGGTTGCTCTGGACCCTGACAATCTGAAACCTGAGAGTTCAGAGTCCATAGGTTATCCTACCTGGAACACTGGAAAGAACTTCAATTTTCTTAAGCATGACTGGTGATGGTGCTCTGTAAGATGACTTACCAATTTTACTGCTGCAGTTTTGTTCAGGAGTTGCTGCCAGTGCCCTGAGGAAGCAAATGCCTCTAGGTCAGAATGTGTGACAGCAACTTCTAATTTGTAGGATAAATTCAGTTGCTAAGATTTACTAGAGAGTAAGATGTTGTAGAGGTGATCAGTACAACAAACTCTCAAACTTACGAAACAAGATTAAAGCTTATCTGTATGGCTAAAGTCTTCATGCTAGGAGTAGAAAGTGACTTTTAAAAAACTTTAATAAAGATAACCTCTCCTAGAGCCTCTGCAAGAGTGAAAAGCAGATAGAATTACAATAACCTAATAGGAATTTTGTATTTGCTTTGTATTTGGGATCCTGAGCAAAGTTCTAGGGGCCAAGTGTCCCTCCACTAACTATTTCAGTTCTCCCTTAATCATCTGTGGTGATCTTTGGTTCTTGGCAATTCCATTTGGGGGTGGAGGAGGAGAGAACCTAATTCTAACATGCTTGTTCCAAGAGGTATTCATCTAAACCTCTAGGTGGGGGGAGAGCAAAGCCAGGAACTTATCCACTCAATTATAATATAGCCCATAGGGGTTTTTTTAATTATTATTGTTTCCTCAAGACTGGGTTCAAACTTCCATTGGCTTCAGTAGGACCTGAAGTAGATTGTAGGGCCTCTGTAACTGACAAAGTAGGGAGATCCAGGAGTTGGATTTTTGAGAGATTCTTAAGGTTTTCATTGGCTAGTAGTGAAATACGAGGAAAAACTATAATGCTCAATGATAGTTATAATGTGCATGATTGCCCAAAAACTATTTGATCCAAAAGATTGGTTTAGAATAGTAAATCAGTCACCTGTAAAATAACCATTTTCTCTTTCAGGGTTTGGAGGTAGCTGTTTTCAGAAGGATGTCTTGAACTTAGTGTACCTCTGTGAGGCACTGAACTTACCTGAAGTAGCCCGCTATTGGCAACAGGTAAAAGTTGCTCTTCACTAATTATTTTGAGAGCACCCTGCTTCTTCAGCATTGAGCTTTTGAGCACTGCCTTTGTATAATCTGTGTTTCAGCTTTTAAGGAGCAGATACCATAACACTTTACATCTTAGGGCCCTTAGCATAACACTGGTATTTGACACCTGTGGGTGCTTAGGCTTTTTTGGGGTGAATTGGGTGGTCTGGATCAAATGGGTTGGGAAGTGGTCTAGAAATAGCAGTAGAAAATGTGAAGTATGAACATGTCCAAACTGTCTTCCTCTTGCACTTGGTTATTTCTGTCCACTTCAAATTCAGAGCTTATGATCTCTTCCTCAGGGAGTTCCTTTTCTGAAAGAACTCAGCAGAACTTCCTATTCCTTTCAATAAACATGGTTGCTGCTGTTCCCTGGCTAATGTTAGGAATGGTTGGGAAGATGTGGATGCTCTCAGGTCTAGCACCAATGCAGTACCAGGATGCTCAGTCTGTACTAGCAAGTGTTTCCCTACTAACCAGTGACAGCACCTCACCCCTCTTCCCAGTCCTGACAGAGGAAGCACCTTTGAATATATGTGGTATGATCAAAAGAACAGTGTTATTGTCCTGATTTAGGCTGTGGTGATCAAGTACAAGGCTGCCTAACAGATGACCCCAGAAGAGCAAGTGCTTGATTTGCCCACCTTATTAGCAGTTTTCCCTCTTTCCAGTCTTCCTTTTGGCTAGCCTTTTTTCCCACCATCATTCTTTTTCATCCTAGTCTGCTGCCAAATAAACAGCCTGCCCATAATAGCTTTTCATCATTGGTCAGTTGTGCCACATCCATACTGAAGTTCAGTATTTCCTTTACCATTGCCTAGGTGGCAATGTGGGACATGTTGATGGGGTTATCTAGACTGTTGGCTTTGCAAGGCTCTATTCCCTTTCAGTTACCTGAAGCTTGGTTGGATCTCATTAACAGTTCCTCCATAACAGCTTGTAAAACTCAGTCATTCTTCACAGTGTTATCTGTGATTCTTGTCAGCTTTTTACATTCTCTGATGATGTCCAGTGGCTTCCTACATCCTGTTCAGATAGCACAGCCTCCAGCCAGGGGCTAGACAGCAGCATGGTCACTTACTTGCAGCTGTAACTTTCATCAGTTCCTTGGATCAAGGAAGGCATGGGGTTTATGCTGCCTGCCTCTGAAGAGGTTCAGATTGACACCCTCCTTAAAAAGTGCACTTCACTAGGATAGGCTAGTCCATGGTGGAGAGGCTTGCAATCACATCAGTAAAGCTGAGACTAACTACTGCATGAACCCCCCTCTGCAAGCATCTAGGAGAGGATTGGTTCAGTGTGGCTGCACTGGCACAGAAGGAAGGAGAAGGAACCCTAGGTTCTGATATTTGCTTCAGGAACTACTGCTTTTACTCAGTATTAAGATGTAAGCAGACAACAGGCAATCCCTGGAGCTCCAGGAACTAACCATGTTCCCTCGGAGATAATCTGGCAAATAAGGAAAACTTATTACTGTCTTGAAAGAGGCAAATTGGTTTGGCTGTATCCTTTGAGATTACAAGGGTCCTTCTCCAAATGCAAGCTACTCAGTATCTTGGCAACCCAAAGGCATAGGAACATTTAAGCTTTGCTCTCTGTGTATGTGTTGCTTTTATTTAACAAAAGCCTAAAAGGTTGCATTGTTCATGTAAACAAGCTAGCTTAAAGTGCTTTTAATGCTTTTGTGCTCTTACTCAGTTTTAAGAACAACTCTTTACCGTGTTTTTATGTGGTTTATTAAGCTGTAGACAAATTGGGTAGAACAGGTGCTGCAGAGTTAGGATAAGGTAAATGGTGCTGTGTTCATGCAGTGCAACCCCTTACCTGCCCCTCCTGATTCCTCACTGTCATCTTGCAGAGGTCTGTCTGTCCCAGCCCATGCTGGTGAAGTCATGTAATGCCTGTACACATGCACCTGTAGAAGCAACTGTGTGAACCCTGTCTGTGTGGCCTGAGCACTGCACTGTCAGCAGTCCATCCCAGTGCGTGCATGTGGGAGACATCAGACTGGTCTCTCAGGGTGCAAAATCTGGAGGATATGCTAATTGGAGCAGCCCCAGAGTCCTAATTTTTATTTACTTTGGCATTTAGACAGGACAGGGCTCTCTGATTCTGAAGTCTTCATTACTTGAAAATATACCTGCAGAAAGAAATGTGTGCCCTCTTACCTGATCAACTGTGATCTTTGCTCCCCATCACCACCCTGTTGAATTGCAAAAAATGTTCCTGCTTTTATCTTTCCCCTTAATAAAACTGACTCACTAAAAATCCTTCTACTGTGTTAGTTTATACCTTATGTTTCATAGGCTACTGCTGTTACCTTTTGATATGAGTTGAAAGTCTCAAAACAAGACTCTCTTCCAGTCCACACTGAACACTGGGCTGGGGGAACTTACCTTTCCTGTTCTTCTAATGATCCAGTGCCCTTGAGAGTGTGTGTGTGTGTGTGTGAAGGGCTGGAGGTCAAAGTATGATGCAGGCTGGGAGGAAAGTAGAGGAGCCGTTGGACTGGGTGAACCCACTTTCGTGTAACAACAGGAGTGGAGCACTTAAAAATCTGGTTTAATCACACTAGAATGTATACTGAAATACATTAATACTTTGGATTAAAAAAGGCTAAAAGTGTTTTCACTTGCTCTACATGGCATGTAAGAAAGTGCAAGTCTGGCAATGGGATGTCTGTGACATCAGTTCCTCTGGCACTGAAACCGTTTTCCATGCTTCTATCTAGACTACTGTAAGCTGGTTTTTTTTCTTTTTAAAAGGCAATCTGAAAAAATCCTAGCCTTTGAACTAGGTAATGCGAAGTAGTATGTGTGCATATGCATCTACAGTCATTGATTAAAATAGGAATTGTCTCAATTTGATAAATTAACTAATTTTCATTGGATTACTTGTGATACTGAGTAAAAATACTTTTTTTTTTTTGCCTCTTAAATTTCTGTGTGTAGCTTGGCTTGATTGTTAATAAAATCTGTTTATAATTCAAAATGGTTCCCTTCACATTTCAGGTAATAGATATGAATGATTATCAGAGAAGAAGATTTGCTTCCCGCATTATTGACAGCTTGTTCAATACCGTCACTGATAAGAAGATTGCTATTTTAGGATTTGCCTTTAAAAAGGATACTGGGGACACAAGGTAAGAAAGCAAATTCAGTTCACTAATGGGGATTCCCTGTACTCTTCATCAGCTGTGCAGCTAAACCTACCAATTTAATTGTGTTAATAAAACCAGATCAGATGCAGAACCCTTAATCTCCCGTGACTGAATTGATTTGTAACAAGGATTAGTCTTTCTTAAATGAATGATACGATTGATCTTGACCTCTGTAGCATATCTGAATCGTTCAGAAGCTAGAGAAGGTAGCTTTAGTAGAATAGAATATTTTCAACTGGAAGCACCACACTATTTCAGGGCTGATCAAAAGTTCAAGTATGTTCCTCAGGGCATTGTCCAAATTTGTCTTAAACACTGACAGGCTTGGGGCATCAATTAAGTTCTTACTAAGTTGCATAAACAAAGATTAAATTTTGGTAGAGTCCTTCCATTTTCTGCAGAGAAGAATGCAAACACTTTTGCAACTGACTCTAAATTGCTATGTGAAGCCAAAGTTTCAGCTTTATTTCCCAAAGGTGATTAATTCTGTTTTCCCATAAAGCTCAAACTTTATACAGTTCTCTCTAGCTGCAGTTTATGGAGGATGCTTATAAGATTGATGCCTTGCTAATTATGGTCTATAGGAGTTCTGGGGCTCAGTATCTCTCTTGTGTGATTCAGCAAGAGATGTAAACTTGTTTTTCATATTACTTTCCTTGGCGTCCCTCAAGATTTCAAGTGTGCTGCTGGCAAGGATTACCACTAAGATGTTTAACACAAAGCTGGTATAAAGGCTCTGGCATGGCATATCATGACACTTGGAGACTTTTGTTACTTAGAATGTGCCATCTGGTTCTCTAACTGACTCATTCTCCTCCCTAGAGAGTCATCCAGTATCTACATTAGCAAGTATTTAATGGATGAAGGAGCAAAGCTCCATATCTATGATCCTAAAGTACCTAAGGAACAAATTATCTTGGATCTCTCGCATCCAGGTGTTTCAGAAGATAACCAAGGTAAGGATGCTCATGTAAAGTCCATTCCCCACATGCCCCAAAGAGGAAAAAAGCTATCCTATTCTCAAACTTACACAAGGTTTTGAATACTATAAATTAATTTTCTTTTTTTCACCATGGCAATGATGTGCTGCTGGCTTGAGGATTGCTAGAGGATTGTCATAGCTCAGAGGATTACTGTAACTCTTCCCCTTTCCCTGTATCTCTTATAGATAAATGCTAATTCTGTACTATTTTATCTTTCTTTTGATAAATATTCATTTGAATACGTGCAAAACATTTTCTGTCTGCATAATTAAAAGGAAGAGAAAGAAGAATATCTAGACGTTGGGAAGACTAGTGTTGTTCTGTCAGCTCCTTTGTGTCCTGAGTCCTATCTTGCCTTACTTCTTGCTTGTGTATGTGAAGTAGAAATAAAGAAATAATTCTGGAATTCACTGTAGATTATTCTCTCCTCCCCCATATCACTTCCAAGTTCACCTGTTCCCTTAAATTCAGGGAGACTGAGCTAATAATTAACTAGAAATTTCTTGGGAAGAAGCAGGGCATACTTGAGATCTGTTTTCTTTTCTGCTGGGGAATAGAAGACAGCCCCTAGTGAGACGTATCTTCTCTAGAGAGTGTTAAGCAGGAATCGTGATGTGCTGTTGTTGTACACACGGTGACCTTTGTGAGACTTGGCATTTGTACACTCCACAGTAACACTGAACTCTAGAGGTGCTCTTGATTGTTTCAATCAAAAGCTAAATACTTAACTTCAAACTTTCTAGTGCCCTGTCTCCAGATGCCAGGGTCAAGCTGCTTTCATTTAAATAAGTGAAATTGAAGTGATACAAATCTTGACGGAATATATCTCTAGATGAGTGACCTGAAACTTTCCTTGTCTGAATAGGACAAGGAAGGAGACAAGTTTGCAGGAGTGCACTAGGTTGATGCTAAAGATGGGTTCAGAATAAAATTCTATTTTTCCTTCTGTTACAGTGTCTCGGTTGGTCACTATAAGTAAAGATCCCTATGAAGCCTGTGATGGAGCTCATGCCCTTGTAATTTGCACTGAATGGGACATGTTTAAGGTAAAAATGCTATTTTAAAATTAAACTAAAATAAATAGCGTAATTCCTCTTCTTATGTATTCTGTCTACTTTAATTGCCCTTTACAGGAGTTGGATTATGAACGTATTCACAAGAAAATGCTGAAGCCTGCATTTATTTTTGACGGCAGGAGAGTTCTAGATGATCTTCACAATGAGCTACAAGTGATTGGCTTCCAGGTAATCAGCAGAGTAAAGCTGCTTCTTATATTCCTTTCCTTCTGCTTTCTGTTCCCTGTTGCTTTTGCTCTTCAATGACTGAGTAGCAAGGGGAAAAATAAGCTTTTCAGGTAAGGATTTAAATCTAAAATCGTCTGTACTTAAGTTCCTTAGCTAGTGCTGTCTTCCTCCACTACCTTCCTATTTTCATAGGCAGATGCTCTGTTAAAATCCAAGCTATGTCAGCCGATGGCATCAGTGTTCATCAGTGTAAGTGCCTTGAAGCATTTCTAGCATAGACAGAACTTGACTGACACTAAAATCACTGGATAATCTGATAGAAGCATCTCAGCCAGGCACAATCAGCGCAAAATCTATATGCCAGATCAGATGCATGTTTTGGTCGTGTTTCTTTCTCTGTACTCCTGAGTACTGTGATTGCTTGCACAGTGGCCGTAGACTTCCTCTTGCTGTTTTTTTTTCCCCTGCTTAAACTTTGAGTGATTATTACACTGTCTTTGAGCAGGCTTAGAGAAATTGCTTTAATGGGTCAATTGAAGTTGTTGTGAGCATATATGGCACGCTCTGGGAAGAGCTGTTTGAATAGTTCAGATGTGTGTCTAGAACATTAATTGAATTTATGATAAATTTCTTAAGATTATTTAAACTGAAGTATTTTGTCTTTTGGCACTCTGCCTCTTACCTGTACACTTAAAAGGAAAGCTCCAGCTTTCTTCACTGGCTGCCTGAACTATTTTATGAGCTGGTGTTTTGTCCTCTACGAGTTCTGTCCTTAGTGATTTACATTAGTCTGACCTAAAAATTAGAGGAACCCATCTCACTGTTTGAATTTTGCAGTACCACACTTGAAAGTGTGTCAGCTTTGTTACGTATTTTCTTTTATAGAGAGATGTCTGCCTCTAGCCTTTTGGAGTCTGTTTCCAAAACATCCCACTGCATTAAGAGGGATAAAAAACTTCTTCTTTCCTAATTTACTGGATATAAATCTTCAGACAAAGGAGGCCAAACACACTTTTGAATACCCAGAAACATTTTACAATATTTGCACTGCTAGTCCTTTGGAAGCTGAGGCACATGAATGTTCAAATTGGCAAGATACAGCTTTAAATGTGCAAAGCAGGCTCCTGTGAAAGGATGTTTTTAAAAAAACTCTTTGCAGTTCTAATCTCAGAAATTGTCCCTGGGTGAACTGTGCTTTGTGCCTTGTACTATTCTAGCATTCATGAAATGTAGTCGAGGTCTTGCGGTTAGTTTGTAGATGCTTCATAGGCTGATGGAACTCTGTTGGTTTGCCCCACTCACTCCCTAAATATGCTTTCTCTTTCAGATTGAAACAATTGGGAAGAAGGTATCAGCCAAAAGAATTCCTTTTGCTTCTTCCTGTGAAATTCCCAAGTTCAGCCTGCAGGACCCACCTGTCAAAAAGCCTAGAGTATAATGTTTCATAGGTACCGAAGGAATTCTGTGGACCTTCTTACTGATAATAACTGTAAGCTTATGCTTTTTTTTTTTAAGGAAAGATATTTTTCATAAACTAAAACCCAATTTTACACTAGAAATGGTACCTGGTACATGTGAACTCAGTCTATTTTCAAATCTCTATTTTTATAGCAATTTTTTGGTTACTGAAAATGGTACAGACCTGTTTTTAATAATGAATCATCTTCCAAGTGGAAAAGTTACCTTCAAACTGCAGACTTCTGCTTCCAGAAATGTTCCTAAACTGCACTTTAAATGTTTCAAGTGATATGAAAGCAAAAGAAATAGAAACATCTTTTTACTTAAATTCAGTTATGGACAGCGATCAGGAATTTTGATCTTACTGATTCTTCACTTTTCTCTTTGGGTAATTCTTTGCCCAGTTAAATGCTTGTTCTAACTGGCACTGAAGTCAAAATAGAAGTTCTAAGTGAATTTGGTAGGATATGGGTTGAGCCCGAAACCAGAGGTAACGGCAGCAGCAGTAGCCCGATCCTGGTTGGGATCAGCAGGCACTGGCGCAGGCTCAGCTGCATCTGTTGGGAGGCCAGATGGTTCTGTGGGTGTCAGTCAGGTAATCAGTGACAGTGGACCAGCAACTCTGAACTGATCCACTGGCAGATCTTTACTTCTGACTCTTTGGTCATCTTGCCTACATTCCATGTGCAGCCACATAAATCATTGAACTAATAGGATTCCTGGGGCAAGTTTTTTTCCGAAGTTACAGCACTACAACCCATCTTCAGCAGAGGAGCATTCAGCTTGTTTGAACACTGAATTTAAGCAGAATTACCTTAATCTGGTGTCAGTCCAAATAGAAAGCAAATATTGGCTATAAAGTTATATAATGGTTATCTTTTTCCTTCCTTTCTGCTTACGTACCTCATCTGAAAGCAGCTTTCTTAATGAATCTGCAAAAATTATTCTCTGCTGTTAAGACATTATTGACAATAAATATAAGCCCCATAAGTTAGTCAGCTTGCTACCTCATTTAATTAGCATGAATGAATATTTCCTATGTTATTTTGATATTTTTTGCCTTTAATATTACTTAATTTCTACTTGTTTTTATTATTCTCAATGGGCCAGTGCTATTAAAATCCTTGAGATGACAAAGTTTGCGTTTGGCTTGTTGCATTGGGCTGTGAAATGGAGGGGAGGATAGAGAAGGATGACCATGAACAGGTTTCAGACTAGAAAGAATGTCTTGCCTGAGTAGTGGTAGTGTGGAGAATTATCCTGTAACCCTCTGAATTTATTCAAGAGGTGTGCCTTTGAATACACTATATCGATAGTTAAGCAGAACATAAGATCAGTGTCATATTGATAATGAGTGCTATTATCATAACTATTTATCCACAGAAATGTGGATGCAATTTAAGCTTTCGGACAGATACTTGAAGATTTAAGGAACTTGTCTAACAGTTTGGGCAGACAATGCAAGATGGTGTTATCTGCCTGCAACAGCTGGATCCTTGAAGAAGATGCTTTCAGATTCCACAGTTAATGGCTTCCACATAAGGACTTCTAAAGCAATCACTCAGCACTTTGGGCAAATAGGCCTTGGTTTTTTTTGTCTCATCACAAGATTCTTCTGTGAGAAGCACAACAGAAGCCACTCACTTTGAGTGGGAGTTATGGGGGCTTAAAATCAAACTGGCATCTTCCATTATGCCATCTCCTCTTTCTGATACTCTAGCGCTGCTTTCGCACAACACCCGCGGAGCAGGGACAACCCTGTGACACAGTTGTGGTGTCTTGTGAGTGCTGTAATCCAACTGGTAGACCACCCTGTCTCTGCAGGTAGGCATCCTCTTGAATACCTCTGCCCCCAGAGACCTGAGAGGGCAAGCTGGTCACTTCTTTGTGTTTAAGGAGAAGGCACTGACAAGCTGTGCTCAGAGGATCTCTTGCCCTGAACTGCACTCAGGGTAGCACAGCACTGCTTCGGGGCTCGGTTTAACAGGGAGGCTGAGCACAGGCCAGAAGCTCAGGATGCTTTTCAGAAACTGGCATAGAGCTGTAACAGTAGCACCTCTGTGTGGGACCTGTCCTCACCAGTTTGAAGTAGGTGGATGAACCCTTAGATGCCTGTGCCAAGTGGTGCTCCTGTTAGGAGTGTGCAAGAACTGCAAGGCCCATCAGTGGTCTTGGGGCTTCCAGGGGCTCTTCATGTGCCATCCCAAGGAGATGGAAGAAGTTGATGCTATACCTCTGTTCCTACCCTGTTTCTTCTGCAAGCCTCTGTTAGTGACTTGTGGCTTAATCATAAAGATGACAAAAAATCGGAGAGTTCATTTTAGTAGGATCACTCCTGTCTGAAGAGCAACAAGGGGTAAAACTGGTACTGCCCTCTCCCTTGCTGTCTCGGAGTCAGCTTATTTAGTTTCTCAGTGGCTGTCTTCTTTTGGTGGGACATGGATTGTGGGGTGAATCACATCCATGATGGGAGAGCTGCTGGTGGACCATGCCTTCAGGATACTGCAATGCTTACCTTAAGTATCCACCAGAGAACCTTAGTACAGGCAAAAGAGCAGGCTTCGGGAGCTTTTGCAGCACTGTGAATCATAACCCATCATCTTCAGAGTGCGGTTGCCAGAGAAATAAGAATTGGAGATGACTTGCATTCCTGCTCTGAAGGCTTGAGTAGTGCATGGAAGGGATGGGTTTTCATGCTACGCAGTCTTTGCCTATGGGATCTTACAGCATGTAATTCTTGATGAGAATTGTGTAGTATGAGTAATGGAATCTTGTGCTCTGACTTTTTTTTATGGAGTTCTTAATAAAATGCAATCCCCACCCTAATTCTGCTTTTCACTGCAGCAATGCAAATACAACAGCTGAGGCAAATCCATCTTTAATCCAAGCCTGTGATGAGTATGATATAGATGGCATAGATTAAGATGTGCATAGGCAAATTGAAAGCGCCAGGCAAGATGTACTATTTTCCTTTTGTGTATGTTTGACCCCTTGTGCAGCTAAAACTGGCCTGGTTTCAGGCAAGAATATTGCAAGTGAATGGAACGAACACATTTTTCACTGAGACTTGTTAGTATAGGAGCAGGTACCAGTGAGATTTTTGTACCAACCAAGAAGTTTGTGCTTCCCTCAATCATGTAGGTTCTCCTGTTGGTCTGGCATTCACAGTAGTGCTCTAATCTTGCTCAACAGCTAGAGTTTGAAATGAATCACGAAATGATGCAAGGAAGCACAATGGGTTATCTACGATTGCTTTAAGAATACTAGAGTCAGTTTTCATTACTCTTTCTATTCCAAGATGAGACTTTCTATTGCAATTTGAACATCTGCAGTAAGTTGCCACGTGTTGTAGCAAAGAAGCATAAATACTTGACATCAACTGTTTACATGAAGGGGACAGCACTATTCATTACTGATCAAGTAGGAAAAAAATTAAAATTACTCCTAAATGAACGCTCTGGCTCTGTTGATTTAACCTAAAGCTGTGAAGTCACTGAAAGATGCAGCAATTCTGTAGTCAGCTGCATAACATTTAATTATGCTTCACACCAGTGTAGTAGATTGCTGCAATGATGCTGAAAAAGACTATTCATTCTTCTAAAGTGTCTGTGTCAACTTGAAATCATATTCCCAAAACTCAGTTTGATGTTTTCCTGATTGCGAGGAAGATTAGTGGTTCTTAAAATATTTTAAAACTGCATTGTGAAACAAACTGACAGAATGAAGTGAATGACATACACAAAATGTCACTAAGAGTAGAACTTCATCAGAAAAAAACCTGAGGCAGTCATGAAACCTGTGCTGAATTTATAACCAGGACTTCTGTGAGAGTTTGGTGCTTTTGGAAATAGCTACGGAAAAGCGGAATGGGCAATGGGAAGGAAGATGGCTATAAGAGCAGGACTTTTTAACGAATAAAAACACTTTTAGACTTGTCATTTTTTCCATATAAATTGTGAGAGATCCTCAAAGACTCTTAGAAACAAATAAACAAAAAATAATCTATGAAGGCAAAATGTGGCTTTCCTCAGAAACCACAGTAAAACGTGCCCTTAGAAAATAGCTTATGTAGCTTCTGAAACATGGTACCAACTGGCAGACAGTTGTGTAAAAGCATGAGATCATCTCCTAAACCATTCCCCAGCAGCAATTCACAAAATGATTCTAACATGAAATAACGTTGGACTGTGCTTCCAGAAGCATTATTTCTCTCACTGTAAAGAAGTCACGGGTAATTACTGTGCAATGTCCTCTTGTCAGAGTTTGATAATAATTGTATGGCTCAGAATTCACTTTTCCCATTTCTGGTGATGATATGCTGAAAGAGCAGGAGCTTGGCAAAACCCACAGTAATATTCTGTTAAATCTGCTCCGTAGGCAAGTCACAGCCATTATTTATAGCAGCAACCTCTAATAAAGGCTGGCAGCTGTTAAGTGTGCGGGTATCCTGGAGTTAAAGCTGCGCCCCTCCCTGCCTGCTGCTGTGGAAGGAGCACTGAATTTCCCTACCCCAGCTGATAACCTGCTGCTGCTCTGGTATTCAGTGTAAGCAGCTGAAGCAGGGTGGTTTGAGCTCAAAGTATGGCTAGTCTTTCCAAGGGTAGTGGTCAGACTTCTTTTTAAATTGAAATTTTACAAGTTATTATTATTTAGAAATTAATATTAAAAAAAAAAAAAGGCTTGCCTTTCTACCTTTACAAAGCACAACTATTAACATTTCTGTTTCTCTGTTCTTCATGGCTCAGGTTTCTCTTCCCCTAACATACACTTCCATTTTACTGTTTAATTAGTAAATTCCTTCTGATTTAAGGCTAATTGTCTCCGTATTGCTTTAGCTACATCAGCCTACTGCTGAATTTCATTTTCTGAAGTGTCATTTGTGCGTCACTGGCTTCAGTTGTATAATCTGATTTTTTTTGTTGTTCACAAAACCAGGTTTCTCCTATATATTAACTTGCTAATTAGCTGCTTTACTTCTAACATCTTGCTGAGTATGTGGTGGGCAGAGGGTCCTCTATTCTTCACACAGACTAATTTAGACAAGTACTACAGCCAGCCATAGGATTGCCTGCATAATGAGAGTTTGGGAACAGATAACAAATTCCCAGTATGTTTCCCAAATAACTCCAAGAAGATACAGATTAAACCAGTTCAAAAGCTGTATCTAATGTCCATACTGGACAACTGAGGACTCTGAGGGAGGCAGGCAGTTTGAACTATCGTGACTGTGAAGAGAAGCCTTTCCAGCTGCTAGTATTTTATGAGCCCTGCTTTTATTTTTGCTTGAGCTCGGTATGATACGTCACAAATTCCACATTTCATCTATGATGCCTTCACCTCTCTGCGTTCTGATGTAACAGCCAGAGCGGGTGTCTCCAGGGGGGCTGGTAACCGGACCAATCCCACACAACCACCACCCTCTCAGACTGGGTATTTAAGTTTCCTTTAATAAGAGGAGGATACCCGTGGAGCACAGTATGGAACAGCAGCAGTTCCGTGTACCCAACACCAAAGCAGCAGCTGCGTGACTCAGCGGGGCTTGTTACAGCCACGTACCCAAACTGGAGATGGCTCTGTTTTATGCTGCAACGCTGATTTTCCATATGGTTTAAATTATATAGTATCTGCACACAGCTAATTGTCTTGCCCAGAAAGGGTTCTTGTTTTCCTCAGCTTGACACCTTGTGTTTACCAAGGCTCACACTCCTGAGACATGCAAGCACCTGAAAAACATTATCTGCAAGAACAGTATAGCTCATTTTCTTAAGCTGCAGCTAAGAGATACCATCTCTTGAAGGAGTATCACCAGTACTTTCTCTGGTGTGGTTCAAGATGGCCCTAATATGGTCCTTTGTCGAGTACACAATCTTCAGAACTCCTCTGTTTCCCAGAGTCCCTGCAAACTTGTGTTACACAACGGTAAGATACACCAAAACATCAGTATCTTTTAAAATTATCAGTTATTAGAATCTTCACAAGTACCCAACTGCACTGATGTTGAAGGGAGTATCAAACCCGTTTACTTAAATTTGTCCATTTTCTTTGCAATTTACATTTCTTCCACCTCAGTTCCATCACTCTTTCAAAATCAGTTCTGTCTTCTGAGTTCTTGCTGAACACTATGCAGTTGTAGCCTTGCCAGCAGGAATTAGGGTAAAATACTGTGAAGTGTTTCAGTGAGAGAAAAGTGTTCTGGACAGATAGTAAGTTTACTCATACATCCACCATCTGGTCTTCTGCTTTTCTGGAACTGAGTATAATTACATGCTGGGAAAAAAGGATCCTTAAAACTGTCTGCTTTAAATAGGTTCGCTCTCATTTTTCAGATGACTTTTGTCTTTCTTTTTTCTACCAAGTTCTTCAAGAAGAATTCACCTAATTAAAAGACAAAAGCAGCACCCAAATTATTTGTAGGTATTTCAATGAAATAAAGCAAAACCATACATATTCCCATTTAACGTGAGAATTCTATTCTATGAAACAATTGTCCTTACCAGTATTTTATAGTAATTCAGTTCTATACAACAGCACTTTAAATGCAGACAGCGGGGATATAAAAAAACATCCAAGCAAAACCCGTCACCCAGCAAACAACCCCATCATCCCCAAATCCCCATTTTCCTTGTGCCCAGTTTTATGGAATAGCTCTGATTCTTTCCAACAGGCAAAGGTGGAATGATTTAATTAAAAATTAATTCCTATATCATAAAGTATCAGCAACTTGTAGTGAAACCTGCTGTAAGTCTTGTTTCAGCTGGCACTGAAACAGCCCGAGAAGCAAGGTGCCCCAGACACATCTTTTCTGCTCTCTCCTTAGGAAAAAAGCAGGATGTCGGACCTACACAATAGTTCCATTAATATCAGCTGCTACTTAATACCCACTGCTGCTTTGTCAGGAGAAGCACTGCCATAAATGTGTCTAATTATTGCTAGGGCACTGTAAATAAATTCTGCCTAAGGCAACAAAATTACATCACAAACAACAAAGGGCCCTATTAAACCCTGAAGTGTCCAAGAGACAGAACACAAAGGAAAACTTGCAAATTGGTTATCTTTTTTCTTGCCTCGCCCATTACGTAGAGTACAAGCCAGGTCTGGCAAAAAAATTAGCTTAAGCAGCACAGCAACTGGACAAACACCAATTACTGTCATGCTGATGCATTTACATGAGCTACAGAAGACAGCAATCGTGCACAATTTAAAGAAAAGGATGACTACATGAGCTGTCCTGGAGCTAAGGTGAGCCTTGCTGCAGATTGTGTCACCGTTTTAACTTCATGTATTACAATGCTATGTGCTAAAGAATCTTAATGCTTTTTTAGAAGTTTACCTGCTTTATAGGAAGAGCGCACTAGAGGGCCACTAGCAGTGTAATGGAATCCGAGATCATTTCCTACTTTTTCCCAGTACTTAAATTTTTCAGGAGTTACGTATTCTTCAACCTGAGTGAAAAGAATTTGTTTTAATCAGGTATTTACTGCAAAGAAAATGTCTATAGCTGACATGTAGGGACATGAACCACAGTTATATCCCAAGTTCAAAGTTTTACACTACAAAATTTTATCCCAAGTTCAAAATTTTACACTGCAAAACCTTCAGCAGCCGACTCACAAACTGAATTTTCTCTCCACTTCCTGCCAAAAGAATGCATTTTATTTGCTTTTCATATTTAGCTGAAAAGTTTAGAATTTAATTCCTCGTCGTTGCTTTTTTATTTTCACTCTGTTTTTGAATGGTCTGTTCGGGCGAACCTTTTTCACGTCCAAGTTAGTAAAAAAACCCAAAACAGCCCCACTAGTCTCTTCACTAACAGTTATTTCAGTGAAAGACAGTATCAGGACAGAGATTCAAGCTCTGGACAGATTACAGAAGGAGAAAATGGTCATTTCCCCAGCTGAAGTGGCACCATTAAAGAGAGCCTATGAGATAGCAAAGGGGAGCTGGCCTGGGCCATTATGTTTGAGACAGACACTGAGACTCTTGTTTCCCAAAACCGTGCCTCAGCTCCAGCTGTCTCCCAGCTAACGGCACCAAGTAGCAGTAGGAAATCTGCAGGAGATGGAAGGGATTAGACGACCAAGGAATTTTCAGTGAAAAGTCCAGAAAAAATGAAGATCTGGTTAAACAAGGAAGGAAATTTTTCCCAACATTCACAGTTAAGGTAAGGATTCCTGTCAAACCTTGGTTTAGGAAGAGGAGACTTGACCATGCAAGGTACAGACCATAACGCCGCCTGTAAATTAAAGGCATTTTTTACCTTTAGGTGACGTTTTGTTGGTTGCATGTACTGTCCCAGGGTCAAACAATCTACGTCTGCTTCCCGCAATACTGTAAAAACAAAATCGCAAGGGATTGTCAGCAATTAAAAAACGCCCTCCTTCCATGCTTGAGCAAAGTCACTCCGCAGCGCCCCGCAGGGGTTACGTTCTGCTCCCCAGCCAAGGGACCTCTCAGCCTCCAGGAGCCATAGCCACGTACCGCATTGTGAGCTCCACGCCATGGCAAGGCCTGAGCTGCCTAGTTTAAAGCTCGAGAGAGAACACCACTGCACTACACTCGCTGCAGTCACATGTCTCACTGCAGAGATAATATGCTCTCGTCTTTTGTATCTCGCTGCTTTTTGGTGTGTCTTTAGGTCAGAGCCTCCATTTGACATAAAAAAGCGGATGCCTGCACATTTAGTTGGCACCTCTCCACTGATTCAATGTGATTCACCGATGCCATGCTGAAAAAGGGTGGGCAGTTGAACTACAAATCAGGGAAAACTGCCAACATCTTTTGCCAGTTTTACACACTCAGGATGCTAGTTTTGATGCCTGCAGAATTTCAGAAACTTTGTCTGCTAAAATTTGCATATGTGCTAGAATCAAGCTACAGCAGATCAGTTCAGGTGGTCTGCTTGCAGAGGGAGGCCCAGACAAGCCACGGTCAGCTAGTCTGAAGAATTCCGTTCACTGCAGCTAGCGGAGTATTCTGAACGAAGGGATGGCTGAGGAAGCAGTTTTTGCATTAACATCTCCACATCTTTTCTAGCTACTTGGGCTGGTTGCCTCCCATCAAATGGAAGAAAAGACTACAGCATTACACCCACTGTTACTCTGGAATCTCTGGATTGATACAGTTCTGTAAAGAAACCAGTTTGGTATCAGCGCATTTATGTGTTCTTAGCATTTTCCAAAGAAGGAAAGGGAGTAGAGTAACTGAATGAATCTGATGGGTAAAGCTTGGCTCCAAATACATCCGTGAAAGTGACCTGCAAACAAATAGCACCAAATGTGAACTTCCATACTCTTGTGGGTAGGAAATGCCAGGCAGGAAGAATGGCAAAATCAAGAACTATAATTTCATGGTCCCGACTGTGGGACAACTGCAGAACAACTAGACTACATCGCTGCATTCTAAATATGGATTGTCGTACACAAAATAAAGTAGCAGGTAGACATTCTTTCAGGATATGGGCAAAATGTCACAAGATTTATAAATTTCTTCTTGCAAGTGCATTGCATTCCCATCCCCTGTGACACTGTCTCCTCTTAAAAATACATTTACATGAAGACATAAGAACGTGCTACAGCTCCACGGACAATAACTATTTTTGCGTCCAAGTAAGCTGAAAGAAACTACTTCAATGCTCAGGTCTACTAAAAGGAATGCACGATAAGGCAATGACGTTGCAAGCCCATCATTTAAGTATTGCAAAGATAAGAATGTTAATATAGGCACACAAAGATCACTATAACTTCCACTGAAATCAACACGAGCTGGATCTACCTGTCAAATTGAATCTGAAAGCCACGTGAAGTCAAAATATTTCATAAGTTCAATCTTTTTTAACAAACTTCCCC
>VZRU01020005.1:0-14324 GCA_013398155.1 Pedionomus torquatus | reverse complement strand
CACTGGGCAACCTGGTCTAGTTGGGGATGCGCCTGCGGGAAGGTTGGGTTAGATGACCTTTGGAGGTCCCTTCCGGCCTGGACAATTCTATGATTCTGTGATTCTATATGTAATTAAAATGCGATGGAAGAGAAAGGAGAGTGGTAAATCATTTCAAATTATTGCCCTGATATGTTAAAATNTTGTTCTTTCCGCTGTGGAAGCAGGAGAAAATTTTGAACCGAGAAGCTGAATGGATGCAGCAGGGTTGTAGCTCTCAGGAGTCTTCTTTTCCTGTCAGACAGCTGTTGGTAACACTGTGCTTAAAAAGAATAAATAAGAGTCACTCGTCACTGTACGTTTTCCTGTTACCTGACATATTACAATAGTTAAGAGGCTGAGTCACTGCTTGTTGAATAAGACTGATTCCCTGAAGCTGATTTTTCCTCCCCCCCCACCCCCCCCGCCGGGGAAGGACCATATTCTTCCAAGAGGTGTGTGGGAGTCTGTAGCAAACTCTCTCTACTTTCATATCCCAGTTGGCCAAATACTTACCAAGGTTAAAATAGAAGACTCTAACTCCTGATTTTATTTCTTACAAACAGAGGCCTTTGTAACAAGTTCTTTGTTTCATTTTTGGCTTGTGCCCAGTCCTGTATTAGTTTTTCTTTATCCTTTTTCTGAGGAAGCAGGAAGTCCCATCGTTGTCTGAGCGTGAATTTCCTTAATCTAAGGATAGTTTTCTGGAGAAATGGATTACAAAAATAATAGTAGCCTCAAGGCTGAGATTAATTTCGTATATCTAGATAATACGATAATACGTATTATACGATACGATAATTTCATATTATCTAGAAACTGTTAAATTAATGCAGATTTCTGCAAAGGTCTGTACCACTTGCTTCCATTTTCTGCATGACTGATTCCTGTTACAGGTAGGACCAGAACCTTTCAAACACAGTCCAGGTGTGGTGTAGAAATTATGGTGTAGAATCAAGTTCCAACTCCCCATGGCATGATCATCTTTAAGGTCCCTTCCAAATCTAACCATTCTATGAAATATTCGAGTTGTTATTTTGAAGAGTCATACCATTTCAGTTGACTGTTTTGATGTCTGTGGAGATATCCTCTGTTTTGTGTATTAAAATATTATTTTTCTTGTTTCTATTGATAATGACAACAGAAAAAAACCCCAACCAACTCATGCAAGATTATCCAGTGCTTTTTTTAGGGGTTGTTTTTTGTAAAGGTACTTCAGCTGCTAAGTTCCTTAATGTCTGATTCCCTTTTTCTGTTTTTTTAGGGCAGGTGACATTACTGAGCTGAAAATTTTGGAGATCCCAGGGCCAGGGGACAGCAGACAATGTGGGGACCTGCAGCAGACGGAAATGGGCATCCCTGGTGTCGGCTGCCAAGTGGGTCCCAGTCAGAATGGCACCGGGAAAATGTTAAAGAAGCCCATCTCCAGCAGTGCACCGCAGAATATCCCAAGGAGAACAGACATGAAGAGTCAGGATATCATCATCTCTCCCCAGCAGCAGTGCTCCAAAAGCTACATGGATCGACACGTGGAAACGCTGACTCAGTCTAAGGGCTTCAGACGTAGACACAATTCCTGTGAGTATTTGTGCTATCCTGCAGCTTTCTTGTTGCTTCCCTGAGTTACTGCTGCAACATCTGCCCTTCTTCAGCAACGTCATGTCTACTGGTGCTGGAAACTTTTGTTTGTTTGCTTTTATACTTGTATTGCTACCTGAAGGTTTGGAGAAGAGGAAGATAAATGGTGAGGAGAAAAACTTGGCAAGCTGTGCCTCGCAGTATAGATCATCCAAATGTCTGGTGCTTCTCTTGAAGTCTTTTAGGATGGTGATAATGCAGTCTCATTCATAATTTGGAGTGAATGTTCATAGAGTTTCATTAAAGTTTTCGGCCTGGGCTTACAAAGGTATATGTACACTTGAATAAAATGCCCTCATTCAGAGCTATAAAATGGTTTTATTGGGTAAAAACAGTCAGGTGAAGCAGGTTGTTTGGCTTGGTCTGCCACTTGCATATTTTGTTTGCTTTGGGGGGGGTTGGATTTGTTGTGTGGGTTTTCTTTTGTCTTTTTAGAAAACTCCATTCTGTTTCTCTAAGCTTCTGGCTACCTTAAAAAATGTGTTCAGAGTATATTGTACACCAGGTTCATGGAATTGTTGGAAGGGACCTCTAGAGATCATCCAGTCCAGCTCCCTTGCTAAAGCAGGATTGACCAGATCACATCACTCAGGGCTGCATCCAGGCTGGGCTTGAAGGTCTCCAGAGAAGGGGAGACCATCCCTGGGCAGCCTCTTCCAGGGTTCTGTCACCCTCACCAGGAAGTTTTTTCTTGTCTTTGAGTGGAACTTCCTGTGTTCCAGCCTGTGCCTGTTTCTCCTCATCCTGTCACCGGGAACCACGGAGAAGAGTCTGGCTGCATGATCCTTCAGCCCACCCTTCAGACAGTTGTGGGCATGAAGAAGGTCTCCCTTAAGCCTTCTCTTCTCCAGGCTAAAGAATCCCAGCTCTCTCAGCCTTTCTTCATCAGGGAGATGCTCCAATCCCTCCAGCCTCTTTGTTGCCCTATGCTGGACTCTCTCCAGTAGTTTCCTGCCTATCCTGAACCAGGGAGCCCAGAACTGGAGGCAGGATTCCAGTTGTGGCCTAACCAGTAGAGTAGAGGGGGAGAATGCCCTCCCTCCACCTCCTGGCCACACTCTTCCCTAGGCAGCTCGGGATTCAATTGGCCTCTTGGCTGTAAGGGTTGCTCCCCTGATGTTTCCATCACCGTCTTCCTATCACACTGATGCAGACAATAAATTCTAGCTCCTTTTTGTCTGTGGGGAGGCTTTAAAAACTATCACTGAAGTTCTTTGGAAGCAAATTTCTCTCTCAAATTCCTTTTGATTCCCAATGAAATATCTTCCCTAGCTTGACGTGGGCTGGAGAAGTCAGATCTGATCAGCTGAGGAAGTGGAGAGTAGATCACAGCAGGAACCTTCACTTGTGTGGACGCTCTTTGTGCTTTCGATATGGAGGAACAGCTGGATCCCTGTTTGTCACAATATTTTATCAGCTAACAATTGAGTTGTCTTGGCTTCCGCAGCTGATTCCACAGGAGGGGGAGAAATGGGGGGCCGAGGCATGGTTTGAGGACCTTGTAGCCAACCTTGTTAAGGATTGTAGGTTGTAGCAGAATTTATGATGTTGTTATTTGTGCATAAACTCTGGTGTTACTTAGATGCTTCATGGCCACGTACTTGCCGTTTCACAAGTCAGCCTGTCTGAAGTCACCTTCAGAATGGTGTGGATGGCTTTATTTATGAGGACCATTTCTGACAAGCTGTTGGTTGTGTTGTGGGAATTCAGCAAGCTTCCCATGCCAAACTTGATTTGAAGTTGTGGGGTTGTTTTTGTGGTGGATTTTTTTTTCTCCTCTTGAAGCCCATTGAAGGAAATTAGTCTTTCTGATCTTTAAAATTCTGTGGTTCTATTAAAATTCTTTAAAGTTCTATGTGTCTCTCCTCTTGAGACTACCACATTCATCAATGGTCACAAAAGCTGTCCTATTGCTCCTTCAGGACAGAAGCAGGACGGTGTTAGCTACTTCCAAAATGAATTGGCATGTGAACTGCAAATTCACGCTTCTGTTGCTGAGAAATACCAGCCTTTATCTTCAGAGTGCCTTACTTCATTTAGTTTTAGGACACGTTAGACAAACATTTAAGAACACTCTCCATGTTCTCCCCCACCCAGCATTCTGATACGATCTCTTACTCCTTTCTTCTGCCTCTGCTGGCATGAGCTTAGAGGTTGGGTTGAGGATCATAGGGGTGAGCACTGCAGGCATTTGGGATATAGCAGGGAAAAGATGTTTGTGAGCAGAGGGTGGAGGAGGCAGCAAAGACACCGCAAGAAGCGACTGCCTCTCCTTACGGACTCTGGCTGTGTGGGCTGGGGTTTGGGACAGGCACAGATAATACCGGAGAGCTCTCACAAAGATGCTGTGGTGGAGCTGGGGCTGTAGATAGCTGCAAAGACAAATTATATGGTGGGACATGAACTAGAGTATGAACAGAAATATTATTTTACTAATTGCCCTAAAATTGTGCCATTTGTTTCTGTTGTATACTTCTCTTTGCCCATCCCACTTTCAGGCTCCTGAAGAATAACTCTATTTGTGTAGGCAAAGAATAACATCCTGGTGTTTTCTTTACTGTGGCTTTTCTGAGAGAAGTATGGTTGACACATTTACTTAAAAAAACAGTTCTTCAGTGATTTATTTGTTAAAATGAATATTCCTTATTGAATTGATGGAGTGGAGGTCTTCCCTGTCCCACCCTGTGTCTTATTCTGCTTCATCAGCATTGGATGTTAGAAAACGCAAAGCCAAATAAAGCTGGTCATAATGATTTCCTCATTCTTGTTATCTTTCCTATTTGAAAATTGGAATTCTTTGCAATTCAGTCTGTTTCTCCGATTACTATGAAAAAACCCTTCAT
Source organism: Pedionomus torquatus (assembly GCA_013398155.1). NCBI lineage: Eukaryota > Metazoa > Chordata > Aves > Charadriiformes > Pedionomidae > Pedionomus > Pedionomus torquatus. The sequence goes on along the minus strand of VZRU01020005.1, from coordinate 9,825 downwards.
ATTAAAAATGATAGCCAATATTACAAATCCCTTGCAATCCATTTTTCCACAAAAAGGAACTGGAAGTAAGATGCAATATTCTAAAGTTTTGCTATTTCAAGCCTGTATAAACATAACCCATTGCAACGTCACCTTACAAGTAATGACAAATTTTATTCGCTGTGTAGTTGAAAATACAAATTAACAGGCTCAAATGAGAATGATGTGAAGATACAATCAGTGCATCTCAAAGTCAAGCATCCGTTATTTTTATTTCTCTTCATCAAATTTTCAGCTGGCTCTTCTGCTGTGCCAAAACTGGGTATGTTCTTTTCTACTTCCCCTCAAAGCCTCCTGGGCTGTGCTCCTTTCCAGATCTTTGTTGTGCAATTACTGAAACATTAGTCTATGTATTCAGCATATTTCCATGACTTAATTGTTGAAGCATCAGCATTTATCCAGTGTTCTTTCCGTGACTTCATTTTTCCCCTTGATTTTGTGTTTAGAAGAGAAACAAAACCAAGGGCTGGGGGGGAGGGGAGGCAAGGCCAGTTAAATGGGGAGATCAAAGGCTGTATTTATGTGGGGAACTTCCTGGACTTCTGGAAGTCTTCCTCCCCAACCAACAGCTGTATTATTTCCTGAGAAGGAATCTTTACATAAATGATTGTCAGACAGGCTTGATGGGAGGAGGAGGACCAGAAGGATATGGAGGGGGAGGCACATGGTCCTTGCTGACCTGACCATAGAATCATAGAATGGTTAGAGTTGGAAGGGATCTTAAAGATCATCAGTTTCCAACGCCTCTGCCATGGGCAGGGACACCTCCCACCAGACCAGGTTGCTCAAAGCCCCATCCAGCCTGGCCATAAACTTCTCCAGGAATGGGGCAGTCACAGCTTCTCTGGGTAACCTGGGCCAGGGTCTCAGCATGCTTATAGTGAAGAATTTCTTCCTGATATCCAATCTAAATCTCCCCTCTTTCAATATAAAACCATTACCCTTCAATCCTGTCAAGCAATCTTCAAGCCCCTCTCTGTTTTGGAGTGTTTTACTTCTACCCAGTCCCAAACACAGCATGGTGCTTGCTGTAGGAAAAGAGCTGTGATTCTCTTAAGTTTTGTTTTTTTTTCTTAATTCCTGAACTCTTCTTAAATTCCAGTTGTTTGAATATGAAAGTTTTCCTAAAACCAACCGAAGTAACAAACTTCAGCGTCAGCTACCTAAATGTCTAAAGTAACCTCTGGTTTGCTTTCTTCTGAACAGATGGAGCATTTGTAAAGATGACCTCACATAGCAGTGTTTTTTTCAGTGCAGATAGGTCTGGGGGGAGCAGGGAGTGCTTCAAACCACTTCAGCCCCCACATAACTTGTCAGTTTCGCATAAGTGCAGCAGCAGGTCATATTTTCTTTTACAGATAGTCTGAAATCAGTTGAGCAAGTTCTGGATGTCATCTCCAAAGCACGTTGAAGAACAGGAAGTTATTGGAAGTGGTCAACATGGATTTACTGAGGGAATTTATGCTTGACCAATCTGATAGCCTTCTATGATGTTATAACTGGTTAGCTGGATGAGGGGAGAGCAGCAGATGCCATTGACTACCTTGACTTCAGTAAGGCTTTTGACACTGTCTCCCGTAACATCCTCATTAGGAATCTGAGGAAGTGTGGGCTAGATGAGGGGACGGTGAGGTGGATTGGGAGCTGGCTGTGTGACAGGACTCAGAGGGTTGAGATTAATGGAGCAGGGTCAAGTTGGAGGCCTGTAACCTGTGGTGTCCTCCAAGGGTCACTACTTGGTCCAGTCTTGTTCAACATGTTTATCAATGACCTGGACGAGGGGACAGTGTATCCTCAGCAAGTTTGCTGATGACAGCAAGCTCGGAGGGCTGGTTGACACTCCAGAGGGCTGTGCCACCATCCAGCATGGCCTGGACAGGCTGGAGAGCTGGTCAGAGAAGAACTTCATGAGGTTCAACAATAGCAAGCGTAGGGTCCTGCACCTGGAGAGGGGAGAATTCCAGGCACCAATATAGGTTTGGGACGGACCTGCTGGAAAGCACTTCTGAGGAGAAGGATCTGGGAGTCCTGGTAGATAGTAAAGTATCCATGACCCAGCAATGTGCCCTTGTGGCCAAGAGGGCCAATGGAATCCTGGGCTGCCTAGGGAAGAGTGTGGCCAGGAGGTGGAGGGAGGACATTCTCCCCCTCTACTCTGCACTGGTGAGGCTACAACTGGAATCCTGCCTCCAGTTCTGGGCTCCCTGGTTCAGGAGAGACAGGAAACTACTGGAGAGAGTCCAGTTTAGGGCAACAAAGAAGCTGGAGGGATTGGAGCATCTCCCTGATGAGGAAAGGCTGAGAGAGCTGGGATTCTTTAGCCTGGAGAAGAGAAGGCTGAGGGGAGATCTTCTTCATGCTCACAAGTGTCTGAAGGAGGATGGAGCTGGGCTCTTCTCAGTGGTTCCCGGTGACAGAACAAGGGGCAACGGGCACAAGCTGGAACACAGGAAGTTCCATTCAAAGACAAGAAAAACTTCTTCCTGGTGAGGGTGGCAGAGCCCTGGAAGAGGCTGCCCAGGAAGGATGTGGAGTCCTCCTTCTCTGGAGACCTTCAAGCCCAGCCTGGATGTGCTTTGGGCAATCCTGTTTTGGTAGGGGAGTTGGACTAGATCTCTAGAGGTCCCTTCCAACTCTGACAATTCCATGAAAGTGCTAGATGTAGATTATTGGTAGCGTGGATTAATTTTAGCATAAATGAGGTAGAAAAGTGAACTCTTGCCCTGTAAAATGTGTGTGTTTTGAGAGTAGGGTGAATGATGTGTGAATCTTGGGAGAGGCCCTGGCTCTATGGGGATGGTGTGTATAGGCATCTAGAGAAGAATGAGCTGAGATGTCATCTAGAACTTAAGTCATACAGTGTTTAGTACAGCTGAAAGTTGACCTCCTGATGCCCTTTAGTGTGTTAAGTCAGGGACAAAGTTCCCCCTTTGCAGTACTTGTGTGACAGGAATCAATAAACAACAAATATCAAGGCAGGTTTCACAACAATGTCTTCTGTGTTGTGCTGGCACTGGGCGCTTTTTACAAATTTTTTGTTTGTATGTTTTTGTTTGTTTTCTGAGGAAACAAGTGAACAAAAAAGTCTGGGAAGTATTGTTTGTCTTTTTAGGGAGGCACTTGATGTAGAACCATTTGCTGTTCTCAGTAAATTTCCCACAGGCACACACAGGGCAGAGGTGCTGGAAGTTGCCCTCTGAAAGGAGTTGGGTTAGAAGGTCAGGATTTCTGTAGCTGCTTGGCAGAAGACTGGATTGGGCCAAGCCAGCACAGCTGTGAATAGCAGCTTTTGGGAGATGGCTTTGTCTGGTGTGTCACACTAGTGGCCTGGAAGGCAGTGGACACTTCTCCTATTAGCTTTATCTCAGATTCTTCTGCCTGAGGTTTCCCTTCCCTCCCCCTGCCCTCTTTTTGGGCTCTTCTCTTTTCCCTGAATGGCATCAGCTGCCAATCTTCTTTGCCTAGGTAGAGGTGATTATAGAAAAATAGAATGGTTTGGGTTGGAAGGGACCTTAAAGACCATCCAGTGCTACCCTTGCCCTGGGCAGCAGGGACACCTCCCGCCAGACCAGGTTGCTCAAAGCCCCATCCAGCCTGGCCTTGAACCCCTCCAGGGATGGGGCAGCCACAGCTTCTCTGGGCAGCCTGGGCCAGGGCCTTGCCACCCTTACACTGAAGAAGTTCCTCCCCACATTTCATCTCAATCTCCCCTCTTTCAGTGTCAAACCCTTCCCCCTCGTCCCATCCTTCCCTGATCAGGAGTCCCTTAAAATCTGTACTGGAGCCCCTTTCAGGACTGGGGCACCAAGGTCTCCCTGCAGCCTTCTCTTTTCCAGGCTGAACTCGCCCAACTCCCTCAGCCTGTCCTCACAACAGAGGGGCTCCAGCCCTCCCAGCATTTCTGTGGCATCCTCTGGCCTCACTCCAACAGTTTCATGTCCTTCTGGTGTTGGTGGCTCCACAGCTGGATGCAGCATTCAGGTGGGGTCACCTCAGAGTCGAGGACAGAGATAGATTTCCCCCCTCACCCCACTGGTTATGCTGCTGGAGGTGCTGCCCAGGATGTGGGGGGGGTTCTGGGCTGCCAGTGGGTGTTCCCAGTTCATGCCAAGCTTCTTGTCCACCAACACCCCCAACTCCTCCTTCTCAGGGCTGCTCTCCATCCGTTTCTATCAATTTCACTCTCTACAACTGCTTGAAAGGACACTGTAGAGAGGTCGGTGCTGGTCTCTTCTCACAGTGATAGAACAAGGGGGAATAGCTTCGAGTTGCAACAGGGTAGGTTTAGACTGTACATTAGGAAAGTTCTTTACAGAAAGAGCAGTCAGATACTGGAATCAGCTGCCCAGGGAGGTAGTGGAGTCCCCATCCCTGGATGTGTTGAATAGTCGTTGAGATGTGGTGTTGGGGGATCTGGTGTTGGGGAGAACTTGTTGTAGAGTGGGATTGATCATTGGACTCAATGATCCCAAGTGTCTTTTCCAACCTGAATGATTCTACAATTCATTCTCCTCCAAGACTGGATTTGTCATGACCCAGGTGCGGGACCTTGCACTTGGCCTTGTTGAACTTTATGAGGTTCGCATAGGGCCACCTCTCAAGCCTGTCCAGGTCCCTCTGGGTGGCTTCAAGAGGAATACCACGTAGCTTGCCCAGGGAGGTGGTGGAGTCACCAACCATGGAGGTGTTTAAGAAACATGTAGATGTGGCACTTGGGGCATACTCTAGTGCCCAAGATTGTTGGGTTGGGTGATTTGTTTTGTGGTTTTGTTTTGTTTTGTTTTGGTTTTTTCTTTAAATTTCTTTAACTTTTATTTTTTTCTGTTGTGTGTATGTTTGGACTTGATCTTGGAGGTCTCTTCCAACCACGAAGATTCTGTGAACTTTTCTCGAAGTTTGTAGGAGGCCTCTGCCATGTTCTGAGCAACTTATGTTGTGGGGTTGTAATATGGTCTTTGAAAAGCCTGCTGATTGTGTGGGTCAGCTGTATTTCAGAGCTGGCATCCATGGATCAGCTATGGATTAGGGAGCTGCCCACCACAGTTCCAGCATGTCTAGTTTTGATGAGGTACATTCTTGGCTCCTGTACATTGTGTCTGCAGGACAGCTTTCCAGCCATTGTTCTCCCAGCTTTTTCTACTGCAGCTTTTTATTCCCTCAGCATTTCCACACTGCTCACATCAGCTGCTTCTGTCCCTTCTCCATTGTATGGTGGCATGTCTAGCCATGCATTTTGCTTTTCAGGTCAGCCGAGGGTGTTGAGAGTTGGACTAGATGATCTCTAGAGGTCCCTTCCAACTCTGACAAGTTTGTGAGGGTGGTGTGGAGTTGTGTTTTTGCAGAAGAATCTGGCAACCAGTCTGAAAACTCTTGTTGGGTACCAGGAACAGGCTGAGTTGCCATAACACTTGCCGCTGACACAAGAAGCTTGTTTAGCCATTGTGTTTGTTGTAAACTCCAGCTTACTCAGCTGAATTCTGAGGGTCCCTTGACTATTGCCTCCACCTGGAGTTTGTGAACACTTGGAGAGCTCGACCTGTTGCCTTGGTCTGGGGTTGTGTTTCTTGTGCAGCCATTGGACACAGTTCCCTTGGTGGTGGTGGCAGTTGTCAGTTCCATCCCAAGCTGTGTGCATCTTTGGAGTGATATATATGTCACCTTTGATTTGGTACTCCTAGGGCAGAGAGGGAGAGTTGTCTGTTAAGAAAAAGCTTTCCTTTTCTCTCAAAACTGCATGCAAATGACTGGAATTGTAGACTGGAATTGCTGCAAAACCTTGCCTTTTTTTCCTCTCTTGTAATTTGTTTTATCAACAGCAGTTCTTGAATTCTACTAGCTGCCCTTCACTGGCTTCTTGGCAAAGGTGCCAACTCTTGTAGTTGGTTCTCACCCAGTTCATAAAACCTGCTTGATGTATCCGGTGGCTTGAAAATCACTGTGTCTGCAAATGAACTACCTGCTCTAGTTCAGAGTAATTTCAAACGTTATAAATAGAGGGTATTGTCAAAGAGTGGTGGCACTGACCACAAAGCTCTGCGTGGTGGATTTGAGTTGCTCCCATACATGGAAAATAAATATTTTATGTTGTACCAATCCTGCTGTTATGAAGAGGTGAGTGGCCTTTGGGGCTGCAGCCAGATGATTTAGTGCAGTTTGAGTAAATCCGATATGCGGGGTGGTTGTGTTCCTTCGGGAGTCTTAAATTATTATCTGTCTAACTTTGTAGATGCCCGTTAAGGTATTTAATTAACATAGCAGTGCTGTAGTTATGATGATGTTGGAGAAGAAAGGGGAAAAGCCAGCATCTCTTGTTGGACCAGGTGATAAAGCTGGGGGAAGTTGATTCTCTCAGTCTTTTCAGCACTTGCAAGGGATGCTTGGAAAAACTGTTTTTTAAACTGGTGTAACTAGGGCGCTCAAGCTGATGTTTAAAACAAAAGCCCCACCAGAACAACCAATTGCTCACTAAGAGTAACTTTGGGGAGGGTTTGCATGATGTTTCCACAAACCCCTGAAGATATGGGAGTCTTATCCTGCTTTTTCAAGGTGGGAAATCATAGAATGGTTAGAGTTGGAAGGGACCTCAAAGATCATCCAATTCCAACCCCCCTGCCATGGGCAGGGACACCTCCCACCAGACCAGGTTGCTCAAAGCCCCTGGCCTTGAACACCTCCAGGGATGGGGCAGCCACAGCTTCTCTGGGCAACCTGTTCCAGTGTCTCACCACCCTCACAGTAAAGAATTTCTTTCGAGTGTCTAATCAAAATCTCCCCTCTTCCAATTTAAAACCATTACCCCTTGTCCTGTCACTTTACTCCCTGACAGAGAGTTCCTCTCCAGCGTTCCTGGAGCTCCCTTGAGATACTGGAAGGCTGCTCTAAGGTCTCCCCAGAGCCTTCTCTTCTCCAGGCTGAACAGCCCCAGCTTTCTCAGCCTGGCTTCATAGCAGAGGTGCTCCAGCCCTCTGAGCATCTTCGTGGCCTTCATACTGGTCTCTGATTTCTTGTGCACTTTTTACTGTTGCCAGATTTGTGAATTATGGCCTACTTGGAGACTGGAACTGCAGTGCCTTTGGGAAGGAGTGCTTTAGTGTGTTCAGGTCAGTTTTGTTGAGTTCTTAAGACACCAGAGAAAGAGCTGCTGGGCATTTGGAAAAGCTTTGATCCTGTGGGGGCTGGAAAAGCTTTCAGGTTAGTCGCTTCAATGGTTCTCTCAAAAAAACAGGTGACACACTGTCTAAAATATAGGGGGGAAGTTCTCGCTGAGAGAATGCATTCTTAATTGAGAATAAAACCAAGTACATATCCTTAGTGAGCCATCTTTCAGCGTGACCTGAGTTAGACAAACTCAGTGTCAAACATACAAACGAATATATATGAAAATTTGCCAGAGCTGACAAAGTCCTTGCTAAGCCCAGAGAACTCCAGGCAAACCTGCCTGTGTCTTCCAGGAACGCACTCTCTGCTCTAATCTGGTTTTATAGTGCTTTTTGTTAAGGTTTCAAGTAATCATAAGGGTGTTGTGGAGTTAACAGCTGCAACTTAAGTTGTATAATTGAGCTACTGAATAATTTTGCTATAGAGAGATGAGTTCTGCTTATTAACTTGTTGCTCTAGAACATGCCAGTTCCTGTCCTGATCCGGAAGTAAATGAATGCTTCTGGAGAAATGGTTGACAGGAAAAGGGTCCTTGACTTTTGAGGAGGAGGATCATGATTTTACAGTGCAGGAAACATGCAAAATTAGAGCTCAGGTTTGGGCAGCTTGACCCAAGCTTACACATAAGCCTTTCCAGGTAGGGAGAAGAGGGATTTGTGAAGACCAAGCTAGGCTTGTCACCTTCAGAAGTGCAGACAAGTGAAATCTTTGGGTGTGTTTTCTAAGTATCTTTAGATGACTCGATGTTCGTCCTCTCTTCTTGCACTCATTGGCAGTAATGTGTAAAGAGAAAAAAATGCTGCTTTTTTGTTTATGACGGAGGTATACAAGGAGCATGCACCATCGTGGTAATGTGTTTCTGTGTTATCAAACGGATTCTGTCAAACTCATTTGTATAAATTGCTTGCAAAGGTGATGTCTTAAACTATGAGAAATATTTCATGGATGAGCAGTTTTGGTGTGATAACTCTTACTCCATCTGTTGGACACTGTAGGCAATACCTGTAATTGCTGGAAATTGGCCTGAAATATTTTCTAGTACTGGTAAATTTAACAATGGGTATAACAAACAAATTAATGTTGTCTGGACCTGTGTTTGTATGGGTGACATAAATAATAATGTAAGAAACAAGCAAGTAGAGGGATAATGTTGACCTTGTAATTTTGTATGGGTTTGTATCAGTCCTTGATCTCCAGCCATATGTTGAGAATGAGGAGGCTTTCATCACTCTTGCTCTGGAGAAATTTGATTTTTCACAGTCACTTGTGATTGGAAAGAGGTGTATTTAAACATGCAAGCTAATGAATAAGTAGAATAGTGTGATAAGAATAAGGGAAAAAGCTTCATATCAGTACAGACTGGACTACCTGTCAATAACAAGTGCAGGGAAAAAGAATTGCTTTATATTCAGGATTCCCTTAAAGGTCATTAATAGGTGGCCAGCCTGTTCTGGAAAAAACACCTACATTAGTCTCTGAAATTTAGGGAAATTCCAAAGAAGGTGTTGAACCACGTGCCTGCATGAATATGAGCTCAGTACAGGAGGAAAATTGTCTTAGATCATGGCTAGCTTGTTATCTTAGCAATGACGTGACACTGCCTTGAATTAAATAAAATGTGAAGAAAGATTTATTTTGCTACTGGAGTCAAGCTTGTTTTTCTAACCTCGCTAATGGAAAGCCCCTGAAAGCCTCTCCTGATGATCCAATTCTAGCTTCTGTTAGTTTATGTTACTGTGAGTATGCCATAAATGAGATCTTCAGCTTCTTTGGAAAGTGAATATGCCTTGAGTCAACGGACTGCAAGCATGAGCTCCTCTCTCTTACAAAATTTGCAGGGAAAGTGTATGAACAAATGTGGCTTTGATTTTCTTTGTGGTTTTTTTTTTTTTTTTTTTCCATTTATGACACACTTTCAACTTTTTTTTTTTTTGTGTGTGTGTGTCTAGGGTCATCCAGTAGCCGTCACCCCAACCAAGTGACTCCAAAAAAGAGCGGCCTGAAAAATGGGCAGATGAAGAGCAAAGATGATGAGTGCTTTGGCGATGACATTGATGAAATCCCCGACACAGATTTTGATTTTGAGGGGAACCTGGCCCTTTTTGACAAGGCGGCTGTGTTTGAAGAGATTGAAACTTACGAGAGGAGGAGCGGCACTCGTTCCCGGGGCACCCCAAATGAGAAACCAGCTCGTTATCGGCATGATGAGAACATCTTGGAATCGGAGCCCATAGTCTACAGAAGGATTGTGGTACCCCAGAATGCGAACAAAGAATTCTGCACGGGTATGATATGTCCCTTACCCATAAGGGCAGAAACTCAGCCGCTTTCCTGGGGCACATGTGGTGGATCACAGAATGATACAGGGTTGGAAGGGACATTTGGAGATCATCAAGTCCAACTCTCCTGCCAAAGCAGGTCCACCCAGAGCAGTTTGCACAGGAACATTTCCAGGCGGGTTTTGAATGTCTCCAGAGAAGGAGACTCTACCACCTCTCTGTGCAGCCTCTTCCAGTGCTCTGCCACCCTCAAAGTGAGGAAGTTCCTCCTCATGTTTAAATGGAACTTCTGATGTTCAAGTTTGCAGCTGTTGTTTGTTCCTCTTGTCCTGTCCCTGGGCACCCCTGA
>VZRU01020003.1:412160-425897 GCA_013398155.1 Pedionomus torquatus | reverse complement strand
CCTCATCATTGACAGTCTTTGCCTCATCATTTCAGATAGACTCTTAACACAGTATAACAGAACTTAGGATCACACAAATGAAGGTAGAAATAATCAAGGCATGAGTTAAGAGACTTAACAAGAATTCTGGCTGCACGTATGAGCTTGAACAACTGGATCTTAGGTGGCTTGTGCAGTAGGATTCAAAAGGTGGCCAGGGTGACACAAGCCAGGGAGCTCGAGACAACACCCAAGCTACAGGTAGGATGGAATTACTCAGTGGACAATATTGAAAAGTGAGATTTGACACAATGATGAGTCCTGCTGTAGCCATAAAATAAGTTTTTTTTTTTCTAGCTATATTGGATCAGAGTTAAAAGCCAGATGTCATAGAGAGACAGGTGCAGGTTTCAGTGCAGGCATAACTTCATGTCTCTGGTGCAAATCCTAGTTGAGAGTTGAAAAGCATAAGCCAAATAAACTAATAATAATAAAAAAAAAAAATCACACTTGAATAAATATGCAGATATTTTCATTAGTCATCTAAATATCTAGTCTTATTATTTCCTTATCAATAATCTAATTTTGTTTTGTTTTTAATTCCAGTTTATTGTTGATTTGTGATTAGAATAACACATTGCAAAGTGGTTCTGTAGCTTTGGACTCATCTAAGACTGCAGCTTCTTTCTTCCCTTTCGTGTACCCAAACACTTCTTTGTCACCTGCAGGTGTAGTTACATACCACTTCTGCTTGTGGACCTAAACCAAGAGTTGTCATGACAAGTTTTCTACCTCAGGGGAAGAGATTAATTTTGCACTGGTTAAGATCAAACACCATGATTATCCACTTACTCCATTCTGTGATGAATCACTTCACTCATCCTGAAATCCTCCCACAAGCCATGGATGTAAGATGGTCTGAAGGTGCTTTTATACATAACCCTGGGAAACAGTTGTCCACTGCCCCATGTCTTTGGGGCAATACTTGTGAAATACCATTCAGTAAGTGTTGCCTTACTTGGTGCCTATGTTCTACTGATGGAGTAACACTACGATGAAAACTCAACTGAAAGCCAACTGCCTGTTTTGGAAAGCTTTCTTCCTTCTCTGTAAGAGTAGCAACTTCTTCCATCACCTTTTTCTTGCCAGTTTTGGAATCTGAGTTCCAATGTTTGCACTACCTCATCATTCAACGAGCTTTTGGAAACACTGCCACCCTCACGGTTTAGCTTGCTCTCCCGCACAATTCCTTGCAGCCCATCTCAGCTGAGTGAAAGTGCCTGGTTCTTCATAGCCAAGCTCTGAGAACCTGGGCTGATCTGACATCACTGCTGATGCAAAGAACACTCCCTGCACATCCACCCCAGTGTCTGGTGTGCACTGTATTTTCATGCATTTCATTCAACCCTTCAGGTAAAGGCTCTGAACCCTTTAACGTAAATAGGAAAAATCCTCTAAGAAACACTAATAAGTCTATTAAAAAAATAAAAAAAAGAGAATTATGCAAAGTGTGGTTCAACCCACTCATGTTGGTGCCAAAGTCTCAAGAAATGTAGAGGTGAAAAATATTTCTCTTCAGAAATTCCAGGTAAATTAAAATACCTGAGTAACTGGATTTTTTTTTTTTTTAATTTGGATTTTCCACAAGTGTTTTCAGGTACATGTTTTTCCTCAAATGGAAGTCTGGCAAGACCTGAACTCTGGCAAGTCTGAATTGATTTAAAAAAAGATGTAGTTTCATTAGCAGATTACTCGCTGCAAAATGTGTTAGTTCCAGCAGTAAAAGAAGAAATACTTTGGGAAAAAGAAACCCAAGTTATCAGGTTTTAGTAATCAAAAGAGATTAATACAGTGATATTCATGACCTCTACCCATAAATAACCATTAAGAGAACTCTTTTCTCTTCAGAAAATGAACAATTTAAGGGAGTCTCAGAAACTGCAATTACTATTAATTGAGCAGATTGTACACTTAGCTAACCTGGACATAAAATGGTTTCAGACTTTAAGGGGAAAGAGACAGCTTCACACACCAATTATCAAGTTTTTACAATACCTGGAGATAAGTAATTAGGGGAACCCAGGCAACAAAGGGATAAAGAAGTTGGTGGCTCTGCAGACGGGAGCCAAGCAGTCATTCGGAAGAGGCTGTGGGACGGCAGGAGAGGAGCAGCCCCTCTCCTTGGTGACACTGTACTTGCCAGGGCCACAAGCAGCAGGGATCAGCTCAGCTTAATTGAAGTAAGCACAGTGACTGCAGCTAATAGGGACTTTTTTTTTTTTTAGATTTTTTTTTTTCTATTCCAATAGCACATATTCTGCACAGCTGAAACTTTTTGAGAACTTTTTGAGAAGGAGAGCCACTTAGCAGTAATTTTGATGGGAAAGAGTTCCTCAGGAACAAGGCAGGGTTCGGTGAAAGGCACAGATGCCCTTGTCAGGGCATCTTCCTGGACCATGAGTAGCAAATGAGAACTCTCAACCCCCCCACAATTCAGGCCAGGACCACACACTTGCCATGCTCAACCTCACCGCACGCCCCCAAACTAGAGGTCCTTCAACAACACACGGATCTTTGTTTTGTCCCATTCTCCATCAAAACTGCTGAAAGACTTGTTTCATCTTGCTTTGAAGCAGGCATTTTTAATGAACTGTTTACCAGGCAAGTCTAATTGTGAAGCGTAACTACTGCAACTTGAAAAATCACTTAGAACTGCTATATAGATGGGAAATGACTCCAAGCCAAAAGTTGCAAGAGCGAGTAAATGAAAAAGTTATTTTAAAAAGGGCTCCTGATGTCACTAAATCTGTAATTCCTCTTTCTCTATAATGTGTGTCCTTGTTCACGGTGAGAATTGCTTGGCATTTACCAGTTAAAACCAGTTTTGCTTTCTATTCAAATGGCCAAAGACCTGTCTGGGCTGCAATTATGAACCGGTATCATAACGACACAGAAATGTAATGTTACAGTTGTAACAAAAGCAAATCTAAGGGATTGCAGGGTTTTAATATTTCAATAAGGTTAAAGCAGGAGCATTAAATTATTTAAGTTCTGGAATAAGATATAAGCACTAAAGCAATATTGCATCCATACTCATGTATCTTTTCATGTGTAGAGGTGATATCTACGTGATAAATCGCAGGAGTGTGAGGTAAATTAATTTACTATGCACTTTGATCACAATATCCTCTCCTGGCCTAGTAATCCATTTCCCAGCAGACTTGCTCTAACATCCCAAATCACGAAACACTTTCATTGCTGCCATTAGGAACAATGTTTCATAGTCCACTTCTTTTTCTCCTCATAGCGGGGGGAAGTTACTCTCCTCGAAAGAAATAATAAATATAAATTAAGTTACAGAAAAGCATACTGATGAAGCCTTTCCATCCTTCACTCCTCCATATTATATAGCTATATAAGTTATAGTTAAAAAGAGAAAACATCTTTAAATACTGACAGCTGGGTGAGATGCTGTGATATCTGTACGATTTCGGTGGTGGGGAAAAATGAATAAAGAACAGAGGTATAGCTCTCCAACTACAATGATTTAACATTACCAATAAAGAAATAGTAAATATATAGATATAATTCCTGGAAAAGCACTAATACTTAATCTACAAACGTGCTCACAATTTGACATTTTCAGGCTATAGAGATTTTTATGTGATAAAAATGCTAATTATTCCATCTATCACTGCCACAAGAAGTGTGATAAAACTAAAGTGTTTGGCAGGCTTATTGGAAAGAAAACCTGTTACTACCTCAAATCTTCATTCTCTGCAAACTACCAGCTCCTTATAGACCAACTCAAAAGGCAGCCACAGCAGATACTGGATCCTCTCCAGAGAGGATGGAAGCTTCCCCATGGCTGCTGAGCTCTGAGGGCAATACATGGGTGCTGCCAATCTGGAAGCTCTCAGAGGGGAGAATATTCACCCCTCTTCCTACCAGGCTGGCAAACAGCTGTAAATCCAAATCCTGATCCATCCCAAAGCTGAACAAAGAATAAACTCTCGGGTGTTATTTACCAGAAGATCACCGAGTGGATTGGGTTTGTGCATTTGAACCTTCTGAATCTTACCGCACACACAAAAGCAAATAGTGCCTGAAAACCCCATAAAATAAATCCATATGAATATGGGGAATGTAAATAGGGAAATACAATTGCTTACACTGAAGGTACTAACATGTATACACACAAGCACCACCTTCCACCAATTATCCATGGCTTCGTTTACAGCATGAATTGCACTTACCTGAATATTAAATTATCGACAGAAATAGTCATAGCAAATTCGATGATACTTAGGGCATTTTCCCCACTTGTGTCAATATATATACTTTAGAACTTGCTACAGGAATCGTAATTCAGCATGCAATAAGAGAAATGTTTCTAGAGAAGAAAGGCAGGATAATTGATATTGTTCCCAGGTTTCATACGTTTATCCTTTATGACTTTAAGTACTCCATTTAGAAAACACAGTCCTTGAAAGCATTGAGGTCTGCTGAGCTGTGGCCACCAGAGCATAGAAAGTTAAAAAAAAAATTGAAAAAAAAAAAAAAAAGAGAAATATTAGACAAGAGTATCTTCTTTCTTTAGGGTAGCAATAGGCAGATAAAGCAAATAATAAAGAAGCAGGCAGTTTTATAGGTATTTCTAATCCATGGAGTAATATTTCTGATTTTTTCTTCTTGCTGCCAGTGGAAACAAAGCAGATCACGAGTGTGTATAAACTAAAGAGAATGAGAGAAGCCCTGTGCCTGAGGACACCTTTTCTTCCCCTGGATCAGCTGGGGCTTTTTGCCTTGCAATGGTGGGAGATACGTACAGCAGCCCTTCCTGCAGGACCAGGACTTGCCAGGACCTCTTCAGGCCTGACAGGGCTGTGTCCTGAGGACTAGGATGGCGCAAGGGTTGCATGGACCAGAAACATTGAAAATGAGCGTTTGCTGAGCTTCCAGCGTTGCAGTGATGTTGCTGCTGCCATTCTCCTGCCCATTGTGGCTACCGACACATCCTGTCTTCTCCAGCTGCAAACAGGTGTCTTCACTGCTATTAGGGTAACTGCAGATGTTCTCCCTGCGAGGGCTGGAAAATAAGTCTGAAGGCAGCAGCAACATTCATTTCCTTTGGGCAATACAGGGTAGAGAGATCCTGCTGTTCCTTACAATGCTATTCCTTGCTGCTACATTGGCCCATCACAAGCCATGGTCCTGGGGGAAGCATTTTATTCCAGAGTGGTACTTATGCAATGAGGAAAGATGCCCTCAGCAATAGGAAAACTCAAAATATTTAAGCCTTCATCAAGATCCAGCAGAAACACAGTCACAACTCCAAACCCTTGTAACTACTTGACTGACTGCAAGACCTGGTCAGCCGATGAGACACATTTAGAACTCAGTTATCCATAGGAGCGACTAAACCTTCCGTAGGAGTGACTAAACCTTCCTGCTTTGAATATCCCCACTATGGACTAGGTTGAGGATGAGATATAAGGAAAGAACAAAGGAAAATTAGTGTGCAGAATCCAGCTCTGTACACTAAAAATGGGTCTCCGCACTACACAATGGGTTAGTGAACAGTCTTGTATGCAAATATGCCTGCACCACTGAGAACAGAAGAGGTTAGGCATGTCTGGCCATACATGCATCCACACATTCTCATTTTGGAAGGTGATACATTGCCACCTTCCTCCATCCTCCTCAAGGAGTAATGAAAGAAAACATATAAGATAATAGCAGCCATAAATATGGAGGCTTTGCAGCAAAACAAAAATCAAACCCCCTTTTCTTACAGCATCTTTCCAAAACTTCCAATTACAAAATAGGCAGATGCTTCAAACAAAAGATGTACAAAACTGGGTAAGTTATTTCCTGAAAAACAGTTGTATTATAGACGTCAAAGTATTCAGAGCACCAGAGAAAGATGGAAAGTCTTCATCCTTTTCCTGTAATTAGAGGTGCATTATTGTTCTTTTGACGTGGTAAAAGCAACGACAAAGATACAGGCAGACAGTGATATAATCCAGCATAAATTCTCATGGGATTATGTTAAAAATGTTAAAGAGAAATAAAAGAATTAGGACCTTTACGTCTTATCTTAGGGTCCCAAAAACATTAAGCCTCTTTTTTATGGGACGGCACCATTACCTCCTGCAGATACAATTCATGGGATGTTTCTCAAAACTACATCACAGATAAAATACACATTCATTCACAGTATCCAGTAGCTGCCTCCGTAATTTATGGGTACCATCTTATGTAAATCAATGCAAAAAATGACACATCTCAGGGGCTGTTCGTTGCTTAGTCTCAGTTTGTCATGATTCAGAAAGAAGGATATGAAAACACAAGGAAAGTAATCCATAATGGTAAAAAAAACCAGATTCTTAGACATTCTTAGTTGTTTTCTAAGAAACATAAATAATCAGCTCTTTGTCAGCTGTGAAGTGAATCTACATTTTCTATTCCACATGAAGGGCCATCAAAACTGATCCTAAGTGTTTTACACCCCAATCTATTTCTGCTGGCAGGAAGTTGGGGCCCTGCAAGATTTTGACAGCTACAGATTGTCCACTGAGCCAGCTACCAACAGAAGAAGGCATCATGCAGAAATAGATGGGTAATTTCACAAAAACCACAAGGCTTTGGAAAGAAGTTTGAGCTGCTGGATAACAATCCCTGGTCTTTACACTGTGCTGTACCAGCTCCCTGTGCACTGAACAAGCAGCTCACTGGTTAAATCAGACTTTCTCCCCAGGAAAGAAGAAATTCAGATAAACTCAACAACCCAATGGAAGACTGAGATTTGAGCCCTTCATCTGAATTAGCTTCCAGGGAAATGCTCAAACCACCAACACCACTGATCATGTTGTTGAGAAGAACTCAACCGCTTTCACCAAAATTTGCATCCTCTGAAACTGGCTGAGTTCCTATCAGAATATTATTTTTCTTTGACAAGCCTATATATTACACTACAGGTGTCTGCCACATAATCCCCAACTAATTTACTGTAAGTATTCTTACTTAAAATTCAATATAGCCACTTATGAATCCCACCACACTTCCACCTACCCCCAACCCCCCCAAGAACTTGTCATGAAAAAAAGCACAAGTAAATACAGATTAAATAAGTGCTGGATTCAATTATTAATATTAGATCACACAGACATAGCTTCGCTGCTGATAGATGATCACATTTTCTCCGGATGAGAACAGTGGTACTCTGAAAAGCAGAGATGAGTTTACATAAAAATGACAAAAGCAGATGCTATCAGTTAAATGTATTTATAATACTAAGCCTCAGTTGGAAAAAAAAAAAAAAAAACAGAAAAAAAGAAAAAACTAACTAACCACAATGAAACATCCGAAACAAAACCCACCGAAACTGAAGGCATCTCTCAAAATAAAGTGATATTCCATTCTCTGTTTCTTCAAGGACAGCAAAACCATTGCTAGAGATGCATAGTAAAAGACAAGGAGTATTGGTCTCTGACATGGTCAACTGTCACCTTCACAAGTGAAATTGGCTCATTAAATCAGCAAAGCTCTTGAGATGACTGAGAGGTCAGCAAAACATCCCTGTAGTCCCACAGACAAACCTGTTTGCCAGAGCTTTGCTGTCACTCCCTGTGGGCTCCCACTTCTTTCTGAAGGGACGAGCAGAGGCCAGGAGTAGGGCGCTGCTTGGGTGCAGCCTGGACCTCCTCCGAACTGCAGGCAGTGGGAGAGATGAGCCACAGTTCAAGCCCAATGTTCAAAGGCAGCAGAAGAATGGCAGAAAACCTATACCTACTGCACCACATTTCACAGGCAGCGGTTCAGCTTCCTTCTTCTGAAAAAGCAAAACCACCTAAAAGACGCCCTTCCTGGAGGTTAAACCTCGCAACAAGAGATTTTTAAAATACACATCCTTTGTTTGCTAAAACCTACTTTTCAC
The DNA here is from genome assembly GCA_013398155.1 of Pedionomus torquatus. Classification (NCBI taxonomy): domain Eukaryota; kingdom Metazoa; phylum Chordata; class Aves; order Charadriiformes; family Pedionomidae; genus Pedionomus; species Pedionomus torquatus. Next base: position 417,979 of record VZRU01020003.1, on the reverse strand, counting down.
ATGCATTTAGTTCTCAGTGACTAGAGGTTGCCACCACCACCTGAGAGCCCCCACCAGCGCAGAGCAGAGCTACATGCTCAGCTTTAGCAGCTGAATTTAGCACTCCCTCTTCCACCTTTTCACATCTTAGCAGGGACAGGCCCTGTCTCAAGACTCATTCAACCCCACATCAAGCACTGCCTTAGTCATGAAGGCTGTGAGCAATGGACCGGCTTTTTTTTGCCATCTCATAGCAAGTGAAAGAAAAAGAAAAATACATCTTTTCCCATCTCTCCACTCCTGATGACCTAATTAGTTATTCAAAATGAAAGATTCAAGAGGAACCACCAATATCTTAACACCACAGCTCTACTTTTAGAAGAAAGATGAAGGGTCAACCCCTACAACAGAACATACCTTCTGACTAGAGATACCCTGATTTAAATTTATTTAAGAAAGAAGCACTACACTTTTTAAAATTAAATTAATCTGGCCTTTTCCCTGCTTTCCTTGCATTGTTTAGAAATGTGACAAATTGTTTTGGGTTTTGTTTTCTTTTTTCTTTTCTAGTTAGTAAGAAAAACAATCAAGTTACCCTAATTTAAAAATGTAAATACTGTACCAAACAAACACTTGATATCTCGCTTTGGCTGTCAAATAAAAAAAAATAAAAATCAATTATTTACACTGCTTTAGTCACACAACAAAAGAAAAACTGCTTTGCAAAATGCAGAGTGTTACCCTGTACTCCTCCAGTCTACAAAAATAAGCAAACAATTGTCACAATAGAAAAGAAAATCTGCTACAATTTTTCAAACATATAAAAACTTATAACCACAAGAGGTTAAAAAGAGGAATTTTTACATTAATTCAGCAAAACAGGTGGAAGCAAGTCCTAGCTTGGTTCTCAAGGCTAAACAAGAAACTCTAGATACCCTCTGCAAGCCACACAGTGGACATCGGCTGAAGCTCAGTCACCTTTTCCTTTCACGGGAGGAAAAGGATCCCTTGACAGGGCTCCAAGTCCAACCACACGTCCCCAGTATAAACTGGTATTCCTGCTGTGCCTCTACAACAGCATGAAATCCTGCCCAGAAACATGACAATACTGGTAAATAGTAATAAAACCTCTGAGTTTCTATGTTGCCAAAACAGAGGTTAATAACAGAGAAGACCTTTCTGGAGCTTGGAGGTTTTCTGGGTCCCAGCAAGCAAGAAGAAAAACTTCTGTATTTAGCTCAAAATCCAACTACGGCATTCACGTGTTCATGGGTAGCTTTGCAGCTAGGAGCTCCCAGAACAGTCATCTTTTGGGACAAATCTTCTAGGTCCTTCCCCACAGCAATCTGTATCTTTAGAAACAATCAGAATATCTGATTTTTTCCCCTCTATTAAAAAAAAATAATAAAAATTATGATTTATCTTGCCACAAGTTTTTGTGTTGCTGTAGCTGGCCTGCAAGCACATTGAGATAGCAGTGTGCCATTAACAAGATTTACAAGGCAGACATTTTACAAAAAATATGGTCCTGGTTATGCAGAATCAGTGTTACACTGCCTGTGAGAGACTGGAAGCATCACAAAATTCTGGTGGGAAGCTTCTTCAAGTGAGAAACAAGCTTAAAGCAGAAGCTTTTTTTGTCCGAAGACAAGCCCAAGCTTCTCATCTCTTAAATGAAGCAATTAAGTAAAAAGTGAGAAGTTCCACATTTGAGGCAAATACTGTAGTGCCTGTCTGTGCGTGCTGAGCCTGAGGATCAGCTGAGAGCATGGACACAGGAAGAAAAATAATTCACTATAATGGTACAACTTGTTTGTCAATTGAGTAACAGTAAGTGAACGTGAAGGCTCTTTACACCTCACAGCTGGGGCAGCCCGATAGATTATAGCTTAACTACCATGAAAGTTTAAGCCAGCGTGAAGCTGGCTTACACTAAAGCACTTGATTTCATGAAAAGAGGGAGCTAAGAGCTTCCATGATCCATCAGCCAGCTCACAGCAAGGCTCACACTGGCACACCAAGCCATGCCAAGGAGGGAACGCTAGGGATGGGATGCTGGCTCTGGGTACCAGCTGGGTGGACGGTGCTCAACAGCCACCAGCCTCACTTAAAGAGGCTACGCAAGGAACAGGATAACAAAGCCTCACTTATTGGCAAGTCAGCCGCCCTAAACATCCTCAGCTTCCTCAGATGATCTGTTCCACTGCTGTGTACAGATTGCAGAGGGGGATCGACTGGCACTCATTTGGGAATAAACACACAGAAAGGTAGATGTTGGTTTGGTGTGCTGTAAAACTACAGTTTCTTTATAGCAAATATCAATATCCTGAGATCTGTATGTGCTACTAGACTACAGAAAAATCCCTCCTGACAAGGGCATATCTGAATTTTGTTCATACCTTTGCCTGGTTCCTCTTTGAAACCTGCACATTAAAGCAGAGAGGACACAGCTTACAGTATGACCTCTGAAACTTTAGATACTAATTCATACAATGCACATGTATTATACAGAGAAGTTATTTTAGTAGTTATATCTAAAAGTAGGTTTGCATTTTAAACTCTGTATGAATTTCCCCTAACAGACTTTGATTCATAGATTCTGTCAGGAATAAGGGATAATCTCTTCTTACCTTTTAGAGAGCAGAGCTCCCTCAGATGCAGGGAGCAGCATACTAAAAACACACAAACCTTATCAGGACTTCAGTACGAATGCGATACTGCTTTGTAAGTTGTTTCCATCTCTTGACACTATAGATTGCACCTTTTCCTTTGATAGATCAGAAAATCAACCCCCTAAGCTCAAAACTCATTTTGCATAAGAAAAGTTCAGGGTGGGACTTGCACAGCCTGAACCTCAGAAGAGTATGACTACTACAAAAGAACCGCTCGGTCTCACACTGCTCATAGAAGGTACAACAGCACAAAATACCACGCAGCAACAGGCAGCTCAAAACCAATTCCAATCCAATCTGAAGAGTCAGGGAACTGTTTTACTAAGGGAAACCATCAAATGGTTTGTGGTTTTTGGTGGTTTGTCAAATCACCTGATCTGGCAAACACGGTTATGTCTCAAGCAGGTGGTCTGAACACACTACAACATCAAAACAGGGAGGAACTTTGAGGTGTAAAGGATGAAGGTCTGGTTCTAGCACAAACACACAAAAATCAAAGCACAGGGGTGGAGGGAGAGCAACAAAACCCAGAAGACTCTATGATAGTGTGTTGCTTTGCACATGGACTACTGCAGAGACAACCAAAAAAGGCCTCTGAAATTTTTCCCATTGGGAAATTCTGATCAACAGAAATAATTTTTCTTATGCATGAAAAAATTTAAAATTTTATCTTCCTCAGGTTTTGTTAGAAAACATTTAAAATGTGATTTCAATATCAGAAAGTGGAAAATGTATTTTAGCATTTCAAACCTTTTGATCAAATAGCTCCATTTCGATTATGTCTGAATAACAATGCTTGAAACTCTTTCATAAAAATATGGCTTGAGTTCTAATTGGGATGAAATCAAGTAGCATTTTGTTGCTTGTACAGCACATGAAGGTGCATTGACTCTAAGAAGTAGGTTCAGAGAATCTTTTCTAAAAAAAAAAAAACGAGAGCTGTAAGAGCTTACGTAAAGTCTGAAGAGAAGATAAAGGAAGTTGATTTAATGGAAGGGCTACAGATTTACAAATAGAATAAACAGTGGGGGGAAAAAAGAAGGGGAAAAAAAATTATTGAAATAGGGTAAAAACCTAAAGAAGACCACGACTACATCATGGTCCTTCTACTAAATTACTGCTTGTGCCTGTCACTTTCCTAAGAATAGTTTGGGAGGGATGAAAATACAACATACAAATGTGCACAGGGTGCTCGTTGTCTACAACACGTTCCCAGTCAGGGCATCTTAAAATTCCCTTTCTATGACTGTGCCTCGACTCTTCCTCTCACCATCCTTTGAGTGGGGAAATTGGCAGAGCCCATACTTCCCTTCCAGAACTGAAAAGAGCACAACCATGCTCATAAAGTGTGAGCCTCATAAAAGCATATTTATCTCACAAGCATGAGATAAATATCTAATAACTGCTGTCAACTCATTCAATTCAGTGTGTTACCAACTGTGGGAAATCAGCATTAAACAATTACCCAATTCTGTCCTCAGGGAAAAGAAAAAGGCAAAAAATATTTCTAGCCAAGTTGCTGAGACATATCTCCTCCACCTCAACACGACTCACTTGGGTGTCCTGCCTGGAAGCTCTACTGAATTCCAGCGTGCTGTGACCAACTGGGATATGCACAAAGACCTGCTAGCATCCTTCTCTCTATTTTTGCCCAACTGAGTCCTGACCCCTGACTGCAGTGATACAGAAGGGTTTTAATCAACACAGAGAAGGTCCTGACCTTGAGTAGCTCTGGGAAAGCTGGGACCTCCCACAGACACTCCTCTTCTTCGCAGGTTTCACTGTGCATTACCCTGATGTCTTGAGATTTCAGTAATAAAAAAACCAACCACAAGCGGCAAGGAAGGTGACAGAAGAGCATTGCCTTGCTCTTAAGCATTGAATAATCTCATTTAGGGACTGCTGTCACAGGTGTTTTGACCTCATTAATTTTCTCTTCCAAAGTTAGCACGCAGACACTGGCCAGCTTTTGTCTATTGCCGTTATCAAGGCATTTGCATGCACTAATCCATGACAAATGGTTTCACTCAATGCACAACTGATTTCCTTGCCTGACAACTAGGAAGAGATAATAGAAATACCAAGAGAAACTAAATTAGAACTAAAGGAGTCATCTATTTGTTGGAGAAACTCACAACAATGTTAAGATAAACACCACCCAGGCAGCTGACTTGCTGGAGAAAGCGCTGAAGTTTCAGTCATGTTTCTAATTACTTGGGGGGGAAAGAAGCTGCATTTTAAAGCCTCACAAAACCAGGTTATTACTGCAGAAATAATTATAGTACAGATGCAGGAGCTAGCTTAGACACAATCATTTCCTGTGAGACCCTGCCCTGACTCACTGGAATCAATCACAGACTCAAACTCCTCTTATCTTCACCTCATCCCTTGAGTTCTTTCTTTCAACCTACAGTAGAGACTTCTGGCTGACTGACCACCCAAATCTGAAAGCATCTCATGCAAGAAACCAAGAAAAAACTTCATGAGTTAATGATATTCACAGCAGTGCTGGTATAGCCCTGGTAGCTTACAGTTTAAAGAAAGGGTTTTAGGTAACGAAATAATTTTTATTAAAACAGCAGAGATATGGAAGGGAAAGGCATCTTCTGGAACCACCAGACCACCTTTAATTTCACTGGTGCTGCAACTCAAACCAAGAGGTGCTACCAGGTTGAAGGACACACAAGACCTTCCTCACTTTGCATTGATATTGGATTTGAAGTCCAGGAGGTCTTGAGTTCTTTCAGGAAAGAAGCACCTTCTGGGATACCTGAATACATGCTTCCAGACAGGGTTGATTCATTTATCAGGATGACTTATTTTAGGTAGCTGCTGGGATCACAGAAACCTTATGCAGATTTATTTTATCCCCCACCCCCCCCCAAAAAAAAATAAAAATACAAAGGCAGAAACAAGGAATGTCCAGAGATATTTTTCTTAAAGTACAGTTTCAACTGTGGAAATTGATTTCTCAAAAAAACATTATAGCCTCAGAATTCTCTGCTCAGTTCTAATTTTAGTACTAAAAATATGAAATAGGCTGTTCAAAAGCTTCTGAACTGTAAAATCAGTGGATTTCAAAACACATGACAAAATATAGGAATTACTATATCATAGAAATACAATATAACTATACATTGCATTACTATGCAGTTGTTACACTATAGT